>BJKM01000619.1:82500-314560 GCA_015082035.1 Chaenogobius annularis | reverse complement strand
TCACGGGCCGCTATCTGATTGCACCAGAGGAAATTGGACGAGAGCCACGCTGATGAGGAAAGATGACTCCTCTGTCACTGTGTCAGCCAGTCCGCTGCTCTCCTGAGGCCAATCAATGACACCAGCACAGGAGAGAGAGAGAGAGAGAGAGAGAGAGAGAGCCCTCTGTGGGCTACAGGCGTTGTCAATTATAGCCAGCCAAACAGGCCAGCTCCACACTGTGTCCTGTGAGACACTGTTATAAATATGGCAGCGATGGGCCAGAGAATGGCAGATATGGTGATGCGCTTTGTTTTTCCTATACCTTTAACATGCAAAGAGATTTTTCAAACCGCCTAAACAATGTAGACTGTAGAGTAGGCAACTGGCTTATATTAAATGAGACATATTACGTGGAATCAACTTCAAGCCATGTTATAAAAGTGTTTCTTCATCATCATCTTGCATTTGAGGCTTCAGTGCTCAGAAAATTCCTGTTTTTCACCCCCCCTTCTATCCCAGCCCACTTCCTTTTATTTACATATCATTGGTTTAAAACATTCAGACACCTGGTCATACAGTAAGAGATGCCACGTAGACAGGTAAATATAGTCCAAAGTAAACATCACATTTGGGCCTAAATCTGTCAAATTTATTAATTTACTTATGTAGTCATTTTTCCAAAATAAATTATGTAGCTGACAATACAGTGAAATGCCAGTGAAATGTCACTATGAAGAGGTGGGGCTTATCAGTTCTGCAGTTTTGAGCAGGAAGTCATTGGACCTGTTTCTGTGACTAAGCTGTTTTAATAACAATGACTAGTATCGGACCTGGTTCATTCATTCAACATTCAACACTTTATTAGACCCCAGTGAGCAATTGTTTGGCAGACAGTGGGAACAAAAAATATATCCAACCACACAGCTGACAAGCAAGATGATTAAACACTAACGACAATCCATCCATCCACACACAACTGCTGCTGTTCCATTGCCAGCGCCCTCCTACCAATCAGAATAACTAGAATATTTACCCCGAAAAAGGTTTTAAATGAGTATGACGTTCCTCACTAAGGCTTAGTGAACTATTCATAAGGCAAGATAAGATAAGAATAAACTTATTGTCCCCTGGGGGAAATTTGTCTTGGACTCTTGGACAATATTTGCCACATCACATTAAGAACAACAGGGCTGTTAGGGTACAAAGAAGATTCGTTTCAAGCAAAACTGGAAACAGGACAGGCTATTATCAGGAGGTTCCGGCCGGTGGGCAGGGCTTACCCAGAGTAAGATAAGTATCAGAGATCTCAGACTAGGTCCACAGATTGAGAATGACTCTTGGATGACAGTCGAAACGCCTTTTTTTTTTTTTTTTAAACGGTGTCCAGATAAATAAAACGAACAAGCTTCAGTTGTAGTTAAGAACAACAACAAACATTCAACAAAGACAAAAACACAAATAAAATAGAAATATATAAAAAATGACAACAACTAGAAAGTGCATAAGATGGTGACGTGCATCAATAAGCACCAGTCATTTGTTTTACTCATTTGTAAATGTCTTATAATATCTTATAAAATGTTAACAAGCCATTAACAAAAACATGTAAAAACATATTTGGTAATTAACCGTGAACACAATGTTTGTAAAAGCATTCATAAACTGTTTATTAAACCCTTTTAAATGCCTTGTAAGTACTTAGAGACAAATAACTCATTCTTACTAACACCTTATAAATAGTTGACTAAAAAACATAAGATAAAAAATTTAACACAACTCTGCTAGTAATGTGAAAACATGTAGGCTACACAACTGTGTACAATAGGTGTCTGTGGTGTATATGGTAGGCCTAGAACAGATTTGAACATTACCTTGCAGTGCTGACCATCTTTATAGTCAGTGCTGTCTGATCTTGCAGGTTCCTGCGGTGAATACAAGCAGAGAGTGTGTGTAAGGCTTCGGGATTAGCCCAAAAATTGGCATTCTTGCAACTTTAAGCTAAAACAGCCCTTGTCAAGTAAGCGACTGAAAAGTAAGCTTCAAAGATTGCATCTCAATGAAGCTTACTGTACCTACATTGTGGATTATGCCAAACTAAAGGCGACGGCGTACAGAACTTCCAACTACTCTTCTTGTTAATGTTAATCGGCTCTTTTTGTAAATAAAACGTAACCAAAAGTACCTGCCTCTTATCTCTTTTAGTTAAGTAAAACATCTTTTAATCCATGAAGTATATTTCAAAATTAGACTGAATATTAGCACCTATACATTTTGAAGACATTTGATGAGAACTGGGCCTGTAACTCACTCCATACTGGGTTTTTTTTCAGATGGTGTACCTCTACAGGGATGGGCGATATATAGACTTGAGGTCCTGGTTATAGCTTTAAAAATCTAAATATCGGTATCGACAAATATTTATTGGCCTCAGCAAAATACAAGTCGGACCATCCCTAAGTATAATCACAAAAAATTATTAAGATATTGGTTGACCAAGATGACATTGACAGATTTTTCAACAAAAAAAAGGTACACAACCCTAATGAGAACCATGTGGAAACTACTGCCAGTGACGATCCCAGTTTTTTCTTTGTCATGGTTCAGCATCAGAGTGAGAGAAGTTGACAGGACCAACAGTTCATCCTAAAACATGTTCTCTTTTCATGGCTCAAAATATATACGGAACCTATTTAGATCAGTTTTATAAATTGGTACCCAAATGCACATATTCTGCATGATACTCTGTGCCTTAAGTATATAGACCAATATTCTGGCCGATAAAACAGGCCAATATTTGCACAATTTGTGTATCGGCCTTAAATCTTTATCAGAAGCAGAGTTTGGCCCAAGCAGCTGCCTGTAAAAATGAGCATAACATTTAATTTAACACTTTAGTGCAAAGAGGGTTCTACTGGACAAAACGGGTCTACTCTGCTCTCTTATCCAGTTCTAGGAAAATAATCAAAATTATTCCAAATATCTGCCTATCAGCATTGGCCGTTAAAAAAACACATAGCTGCTGTGTGGTCTTGTTGTTTGGAGAATGTCAGATTTGTGTTTTGTATTGGTTTTCCAAATCAGAAATTGTTGGTTTTAAAATTCAATCATGCAGCCAGGAAAATCAAATGATATATTCCTTCACTTTGTCCATTTTTTAAATTTTTTTTACGGTGACTGAGAACAAAGACAATTTTTTTTGGGTTTGTATATTGTATATGCTGAGCACTTGCATTATAACTGCTGGTAAAAGCCCATTGACAGTCCATTTCTCCCTGCCCTGCTCAGCTCCTCTCTGATCCTCCTGTCTACGACCATAAAGAGTAAAATATATGCCTGGGCACAGTCTCCCAATCCTCCATGATGAGGTTCTTAACAGTTTGCTTTGAAAGTGAGATTCCCTCTATCTTTCCCTCATTGTCACGTTGTTTTCTAGCCCTACGCATCGCGCCCTTAATCTGTTTAGCTGTCCTTAAATTGCTTGCGTTGACATCTCCTGGATCTCCTTTTTTCTCAGTCTTTCGCCAACCCTTTCATATGCCATTTTGGACTCCCGCGGACAAATAATTGAGTTTAGGCGAAGTTTAAATAGCTTAAGGGACAGGCAATACAGATGGGTATAGCTTTGGTGATTAACAAACTCCAAAACCGGGGTCTTATGTGTTCGCAGTTGGATTAGGACATTACAGAGAGAAAGGGGCTAGCTTTTGGCCACTTTATTCCCTCTCAATAACATTCTTTCACATATTAACTTAATTCCACCCCTAGGTAGGGACTTTATCATGCAGAAGACCTTAATCCACTGTTGTTGAGTCTATCTTGCTTTAGCTTTGATGGACCACCCCCCACCTATCCCTCCACCCCTTTGGTTTTTCGGTAAGACAAAGCACCCGTGACATAGACAATAAGATGCCGCCGCGAAAAAAGTAGGTCTCATCCACTGAAGGGTTGTGACCAAAGTCCGAACTAGTGACTTCAAAGCGATGGGGAGAAAGGGAGACAACTTGAAGCCAGCAGCACTTGATTTGAAGAAAACGTATCACTATTAAGGGTGCTTGGTGCGAGGTGTGCAAAGGGGAGGTGCCGCTGATCTGTTGTTCGGCACTCCATCCCAGTGCGACCTTTGACACCCGCCTCAAAAGGCCCGGTTGATATGATGAGCGTAAGCTTGGGGTGTTCCTTTTAGATCTCGTATTGGGAGCTATCTGCGTTTGAAAGGGATCTGTTTGCGCTGCTATACGAGCCAATTTATCCTTTAGCTTCTGCAGATCGGCATGGGAAAAAAGATTAGGCGGAGTGAGACCTCCCTGAGAAGCGACCGTTTTCCGTCTGAAGGTGTAACAGGGTAATTATGGCCCATTTTTGTGCTATAGTGTGGGGTTTTGGTTGACTTCATCCACAAAGTGAGGTAATTGTTAGGGAATTTATGTGTGTAGGTGTGTGTGTGTTATAATTGACTTATCTGCTTAAAGCACTCAAAGCAAGTCTGTTTTCTGTCACTCAAGTGGTGTCTGTCTTCCATTCATGCTGTAAGTTATTTTTTTAAGTCATAAAGTCCTAGTAGTTTGATATAGTCTGATTTGGTTTTTCAACCAGGTAGTAGATTTAAAAAGAAAAATCTGATCAATAAAGTAATATAAGTATTTTGTAGTAGTTCAAAACTGCTGAAATATCTGCGTAAAAAATATAGTTTTGTTTTCTTTACTGTGACAGTTTCTGTGTGTATTTCAGGCAAGCTTCATGCTTTGTAGTTTTTTCACACAACTCTACCTTGTAATGTAACACACTGTCTTTTGAATTTAATTTACTGTAGCCTTTTCTGACTGTCGAGCTGTCAGGGAAAATGGGACCAATGCAAAATATCCAAGATGGGGTTTGGATAAATAATGACCCAAAGCTTTACCCCTCATATAGCAGCACACTTAAGCCTTGTTTCCACTGGTTCGCTTTGGAGCAGATCGATAACGTCCAAAGGTTTTTCCTCTGTCTAAAGTGAACTGGGCCGTTTGAGGGGACCAATGAGGACCCACTCGAGATAAAACATTCTAAAGAGGTCAAGCCCTGTTCGGCTCCAGCTATACTTTACCTATAAAAGGTGGAGCTACACATCGCAGCGAGATGATTGGATAAGAGCTAACACAGACGGGCAAAAAGCTGATATAACTTGGAAATAATAATTTCGCATCAAACGTTGATCTTGTGATCAAATATATTTAGAATTTAGAGACTGGCTTGTAATTGTAATAACAAAGTGTATTTCAGATATGATTTAGATTTTACTTATTAAGAAAACATTTGTTAATTTTGGGTGACGTCAGCTGCTCACATACGCCACATTTTGACTGGCCCTGGTCCCCCAGACCGGTTCACCTTGCGCCTTGGGACGCATCTGTTATGTTAATGACGGTCTGGCAGGGTCTGATATGTGAGCATCTGATGTCACCAAATATAAACAAGTGTTTTTTAAATAAATCAAATCTAAATTGTCATAGCTGAATTATACTTTTTTATTTATATGGCTGATCTCAGCGATGCAGTGAAAAAACTAAATAGATGGTTTAGTCATTCCAATTTTGTGGCACTGCAAGATGTGACTAAAGCTAGAGTGAACAAAACTTCCGGTTTATCGTCAGCTTTTTCTACATATATATATATTTCGTCTCTTAATGAAATGCCTTGGCTTTAGATAATATTAGATGCATTATGCCCTGGAAATATATTAATTTGGGTCTTGACGGGAGTGCCGTGTGACGACCTAGCTTTGTTTTGCTGTCTTTAGGCAGAACAAATGACTAGAAATATGGCAGTTTGTCACCAGGTCACGTCAGGTTTGGTGAGAAATAATAATTTTCAGTTTTTTGCTATTTCATTTTCATCCGGGTCTACATTATCTCTCCAATCATATCGCACTAAAGCATTCCGGGGGCTGAAGTTAAGCCAGCCCCCTCTGGAAGCTAGACCTTCTCACTCCCCCTTTGGGGAAGTACGGGTCACTTATGACAGTGGAGACACACTCCCACCACCCCGATCTGCTCCAAAGCGAACCAGTCAAAACGTGTGTTACAACCCGGCTGTGCTAGGGTAAGGGGAAGTAACAAAAAACCATGATGGAAAATGGTAAAATAAAGTTGTAATGTTTAATAAACAAGAATGTAAAGTTAACTGAACAGAAACACATACATAAGAAAACAAATAACAAAAAGTTAGGTGTCCATAAAACGTACAAGTCACACAGGCCTACCAAAACAAAAGCCCATAAACAGAATCGAAGGGACAACTTAAAAAAGAGACACATAACACAAATAACCAACAAGTCTCAGACAGGCGCTGCCACTACAGCCCTGACGACGAGACACACACACACGAATGGCATACTGGCCACAAAGGCCAGCAGCCCTGAACAGCTGCCACAGGTGCCCTTAAATACTGGGACAGGCAAGTGGAGACTCTGGATTGGCCCATCCCCCAGAGGAACCAGGAAGGCCAACAGGAACCTGGCATGTCCACCATTGCAGCCATCTTGGCTTACATATATGTATACATATGTATATGTATGTATATATATCTATATGTATATATGTATATGTGTGTGTGTGTGTGTGTGTGTGTGTGTATTATATATATATATGTATGTGTATATATATATATATATATATATATATTATATATATATATATATATTATATAACATAACACACACATACACACACACACACACACACACACACACACACATGTATAGATATGTATATATTTATTTATTTTCCTTTTCAAGTTTAAAATCAGTGCTTCCATGTAGCTCTGCTTTCGACTTTACCAACACCTTTATTTAGCCCTAGACAAACATACATTCTGAACAACCGTATTTTGAACAATAGACAAACTTAATTGGGTGTATAGACTGAACCATCAAGTCCATTAAAATAGCAGCGGTCCCCAGAGACGCCACAGTGGGGCTTGAAATGACCACCAACAGAAAGTGAATGGTCTGTGCGAGTCTTAATGGAGCTGTTCTGGGGCCCTGTTGACCGAGAAGTTTATCATAATTTCAGCCTTGAGTGATTTGTCCAAATGAAATGGATCCCTAATTAGTTTCTATTGACCCAGTATGCACACAAAGCTCCGAGCAGAGCATATGAGCAGTCCATTGAAAGCATCTCCACTGCAGCTGAATAGAGGCATTCACTCAATCACCTGTGTGAACTTAAGCTGTCCATTTGATTGTCAGAGGGTTCGGGCTGCGAGGTTTTGATCCCCCTGCACTAACAGATGGTTGTTGTGGCTGGATGTACGCGAGGCTGGGAATAGTGTGGCCCGAAATCCCCTGTTGGCGTCGCTAAGAAGAGCATAAGCTTGAGCAGAGAAAAAGAAAGAGGCAGCTCCTGGTGCTAATTACCCCGACACCACACAGAAAGTGCCCACTGTCCCATCTGAAGAGGTTCACAGCGCTCCTTACACAGATAAAAGGCGTAGGACGAAAACATTTCGTGGGGCACAAAGGAGGAAAGATTACCATAATCTGTGGTTTGTATCCCTGTAAGCTGCTCACTCCTCCTCCGCCCTTAACTCCTCCACTCTCACTGTTCCTCTGGTTTCACTGTCTGAAATCTGCTCCGAGGGAGAGTAAGTGGTGCCAATTGGCTAATCCTGACAGTTGAGTTGTCTTTGTGATGCTCCCTGTCAAAATCTTTGAAGGATTCAGGACTATAGACTGTGATGGTCCTCCTGGGGTTCAAATCCTCTACAGAAGACATCTGATGCTTTGGTCTCGTCTCCTGTTCTCTGCATGTGACGCTGTTCAACCTGTTGTATTCAAATGAGGATTTAAAATAACTTCACAAGTTTTTGAGCGATTTTGAAAGCTGAGGGATTCACTTTCAAAGCCGCTCTGTCAAAATAACAGATTTTATTTGTTTAAATATGTTATTCATGACTGACGTGAAGTGAAAAATACTTTCATCTTTTATATTATGTTTTAATTTAGTATATAGGTAACATGGTAAATAATTATGAGACAAGGTTTGTTTATTCCCAATACTAATCGAAAATGACAAAATGTTATAATATATTTTATATACAAGAATCCACTTTTTTTCATGATCATTTATTTTATGGTTTACATTCAATTAGAGATTTTGAATTTCAGGTCCAGGTGAAATAAAATGGTCACATTCATACAGCACTTTTTGCACCATTGTTACTAAAAGCGCCAAGCCGCGCATACATTCACCTGTTTCTTTCTAGGGCTGTAATTGATTAAAGAACTTCTTGGTTGACTAAAGCTCTGCCTTGAGCATTGATTAATTGAATAAAAAAGAGAGTGGTGTGGTGCTGGAGCTCTCAAAATCAGAAGGATCTTGCTCAAAAACTAAGATATTGTATCCCAAATGTACTAAAAAGTAAAATTACAGATTCAACTGTCCAGGTCTCTTGTCACTCCCAAATCTCCATCCAACTCACTTCATGCTTTCTCCTTACTGCTGTGGTTCATATAAATCATTACAATCCTAATAAAATAATATCTAGTCTTATGGAAACTTTGATCGACTAAGACACCGTTCAGTTAATAAACGACCAAAGGCCTACAGCCCTATTTCTTTCCCAAGAATAAAATGGCAGTGCACAATAATTGGTTTGGGGATATTGTCGTGGCAAATGGCCGTGACCAATGAAACGTGGCCTGAAAAATACAAAGTGGTCCACTCGTCCTTCTTTCTAGCGGCCTGTTTCTCACCAGTTTGACCCTCACAGGCCCGAGTACTTTGCTGCGCCTCCTCCTGTTATCTGTGTCAGCGTTGATGGTTTGGTGGTCTCCGTGGTGCAGCAGTGGTACAGCAGTGGTACAACAGCGGTGCAGTCCTGGCAGGAGGCTCTGTAAACAGGCTGTAACAGGGAGCACACATGTCAGCCTTCAGAAACATCCGTCTCCCACTGAGCCCGTCAAAGGACCTGTGGCACCACTTTCAAATGCAATCACAAAACAAACCCAGCATTTTAGCTCCCCACGTCATGTCACGATCGAGTTCTGAGAGGGTGGAGATATGACCTGCTTTCAGGCTTTACAAGTCAATTTTGGAGATATGGAACCAGCTAAACTGGCATAGCAAAAAAAACAAATCTGGCCTCTTTCCTCTTCTCATCCAGTATCACTACAGCAAATATGTAATTGTGTGTGTTTGTGCACCAACATATCAGATGGTGCATGGGCAATAAGGCCTTGTTGTAATAAAGTGTTTCCACTGCCTTAAGTGAACCGTACCGGGCTTTTAGACAAAGTACAAAGCGGCCCACGTGGGGTACTAGCTTCTCCGGCTCTAGGTGAAAACAAGACACCAAAAAGCAGATATAAACGGAAGATGATAATTTCTCCCCAAACATTGACTTAGCATCAGCTATTTGCTGGTTATCGACGCATAACACTTGTATCAATATCAAAAATATATATATATTTTTTTTCAAAAAAGCTTATGATAAGTACTTAGTTTATCCATAGCCTCGTCTCACTCAGCGCCACACACTTGGAATTACTAAACGTCTCTTTATGAATTGCTGAGATCTGCTTTATGATACAAATCCATGCTGAGGAGCTCCCAGGAGGCCTGGTTTAGGTACCAGAGCCAGTCAAAATGTGCCAGAGCCAGTCAAAATGTGCCAGAGCCAGTCAAAATGTGCCAGAGCCAGTCAAAAGATTCAAAGGTAGACTTCTGGTCAAGACTTCTATCCGAAAGTAATTTTCAATCTGCGGAACTGGTTTAAGAAACTTGACTTTACATGGTAATATGATTGAACAAATACCCCATTACAAATACTTGAACATCTGGATCGATGATAAACTCTCCTTCAACAAACACATACAAGAGCTGACAGACAATCTTAAAGCCAGATTGTCGTTCTTCTTCAGAAATAAAGAATGTTTTCTTCTTAATTGTAGAAAACAGTTCATCCAGGCTACAGTTCTCTCAGTTCTAGATTATGGTGATATTATATATATGCATTCTACAACAGTTTTAAAACCTCTGAACTCATTCAGCTCTAAGATTTATCACAGGAGAAGGACACAGAACTCACCACTGTGAATTATATTCTAAAGTAGAATGGCCATCATTGGATGCACGAAGAGAACAGCACTGCCTTTTGTTTGTGTATAAAGCTCTAGTTGGCATTTTACCTGATTAGTTATCAAGTTTATTGCACATCAGATCAGGTATTCACAGTTACAATCCCATCGTTTTTACACAGAGACAGGAAAAATGGTTTTCAGCAACTTTGCTCCCTCCCTGTGGAACAAAACACAGAGACTTTTTTAATTAAATCATTTTATGCCTTTTAATGATTTTAAAGCACTGGTCAAAGACCATTTCTGTGCCCGCAGTGCTAGTATGTTTTGTCGATGCATGTGTGTCTCGCTTGTTGTTCTTGTTTTATATAATTTGATCTCATATTGTATGTATAAATGTGTTTTTATGTATTGGTTAATTTTATTGAAGGTTTTAGTATGTAGGTTGTGTAGGTTGTGTTTTAGTATCCTGTGTTTGTTGTTTATTTTGTGTTGTGTTTTAACTGGATACCCATGAAAAAGACATTTTCTCATTGGGTTTTCCCTGTCTAAATAAAACAACATGAATGAAATGAATCTTTAAAATACATGGAATTGGAGTTGACCCTTTATTAGAAGAACCTCATCATTGATCTGTCAAAAAGTAATAAATAAGCACATCAGTCGTTTTAGCACAAAAGGAACAGACTTGTTTACGCGGAGTAGAAACAATATATGAAACGGAACCAATTGAGTTGGGGAGAAAACGCTCACTTTTGTCACTTTGACTGGAAAAAGGTTTGCAAAGTGCTCTGCTGCGCACCGAAAAAGTACCATAATTGTTTCTAAACTTTCTAAACTCGCAGTGAATCGGTTGTGGGTTTAGCAAAACTAGACTTCCTTACAGATTTTTTCCTTTAACAACGGCTAGGAACGGGAGTCTGATCTACCTCAATGTGGACGAACTGGCGCCTCTTGATTGAGAGAAAAAAGTACATTTTTCTTCACTATGGTGTGCTACGTGGCTCAAGAGGAATGGAGTGAAAAGGGACTCATGGCAGCTTTTTACCGGCGGGCGGAACGTTTCTACTCAACACGCTGGTCTTCAGATCTCCAAACACTGCCTCGCTGCTGCACAAACGCTGCTCGCCACGTGGTGTCGCCCTCACATTCTGGCTGTTGTTTTACCATCCCGCGAGCGCAACCAATACCCCAATACAAAGGATACCGGCGCTATGGTGTTCTATTTTAGCTCCATGTGTCACAACTGAAACGGCAAGCAGCAACTCAAAACATCGTGTGCCAAAGAAACACAATTTTTGATGGAAAAATACTCTGCTTTTCTTACTTTGACTTTGAGAAAGACGTGCAAAGTGCTCCACCGCTCATCCCGGGAAAAAGTACAATAATTGTTCATAAACTTGAGACTTTACCAGAACTAGCGCCGTCTTTTTTTCTAACGACGTTTCAACTCCACCTACTCGCAAAACAAAAAAAGAAAAGTGAAGAAAAAGGACCCATTTAGTGGCAGTCTGACGGAGCCATTGCTGTGATAGGGGACCAGTTAGTTGTGGGGCTTTTAGACGCTGCAGAAGTGGATAATGATTGTCGGGGACTGCACTCTTGAAGTTGTTTCCGTTTGCGAAGGGGAAGGAAACTCTGTCTGTCCCAATCACTCTGCCTCTGCCTTTAATTGCAGCCATTTGCCTTCGCCACATCTCTACATCCCAGAGTCTCAGAGGGCCACAAAGCTAAAAGGATTAGGACGCATGGAGTGAGATGCGCACACAGTTTAATGTCTGATCGTCTTTGGTCTGGGTTGCTCAAACTGGTGCAGAGACAGTGATGTACTCTTTTTACAAGGTCTTGTTGGGTTTTGAGATGTCCCAGGTCAGTAAGAAAATAGTATGTAAAAACATTAGCTCTACAACTGTCTTCTTTCGCTTTTTTTCTGTCTGAGATTGTGGGTGACTGAAGTCTGTCCTGTATGAACTTTAGGTCTTTGTCATGGGCTGTGTGTATTTAGGTTATTTAAAATGTTCTGTGTAATACCTCGTTCCATAGCGAAAGAAAACCAAATTCTGTCAAGCGGACAAAAGTTTTGAGAGTAAAGACATTTAGCACTCATCTAAGTCGTTTCTTCACTTCACTTGAGAAGGTTGACGTGGCAGTGATTCACCAGAACCTTTGTCAGATGAACTGAAGAAGTGACTTGGATGAGTGGTCAAAAGGTCTTTACTCTTAAAACTTTTGTCCAGTTGACAGAATTTGATTTACTTTTTCTATGGAACATACGACTGAGAGATTACGCAGAATATTTTTTTAATAGCAGTAAGTCTAAATAAGCACAGCCCATGACCAAGGCCTAAAGTTCATACACGACAGACTTCAGTCACTCACAAGTCCCTGTCCGGCTTTGCTTCCGAGAGCTGACGAGGTCGGGCATTGGCAAGTAGGTATGGTGTACGGGATTTCTTTGACTTCCAGAATCTTTTACTTGAGTAATTATTTAAGACACTTTGTACATTTACTCGAGTCATATTGCTCTTATTTGAGTACATCTTTTACCCGCCTACCTCTCACCTTAAATCCTTCTAGAACCGTCAGTTATTTTCTGTGTAGCTTTGCTTTATTATTTGAAGGATAAAGAACATATTACAACATACAAACATGTAATATGTGCAGAGGTGTAAGCAGAACTGCTAACTATAGGGTGTGTGCTAATTATATTTTTTTAAAAAGCTCTATACAATGAATGTTATAAAAATGTAGTTCTACATGAAATGAAATCTCCAGATTGACTTTGCATGTAGAACTAGCTATATATCCATCCAAATATGAATAACCTGATGCAGAATACAGCAGCTAATCAGGTCACAGTTCACGCGTGAATGCATGTGTTGTGTGTAACCTGCCCGGGCTCATTTACTGCTGCTGAACACGGAAACAGCAGACTAACAGGAGATGTTCAACACAGCCACATTTTTAATCCCACATAACACTGGGGTAAAGTCGACAAACGTTACCGACTTGACTACACGCAGCACTCGAAGCACAGCCAGCCCTCAGCCAATCACATCCCTCTATTCCATCACTTTGAAAACATGCTACCAAAGACAGTCCCTAACGCGGCTTAAAAGGCTCCTCTCTTGTGCGCATTGTCAGCAAAACCTCCATTTATGCCCTCCTTCCGTGCTGGAATCGCTGGAGAATCATTATTTAAATCCTCTAATTGTTTTCAAATCAGCCACTTGTGCAAAACTGCCGAACAAAGAGCAAGTCTTTAAGCGTCTCGGAGGGATTTCACGACATAAGTGTTTTAACCGTAAACGGGGCGCAGCTTCAAAAGTGTACAAAGTTAGATCGAGATAGATAGGAGTTACACACTTAATGCATTTTTCATCCTTGCCAAACTGTAATGGGACTAAACAGAAGTTCAGTGTTTGGGCGCCATCTGAAGCCATTACAATCACGATTCATAATTCAGGAGCAAATGCATGGAAAAATGGCTCGACATCACATCACATTTCGGTGACAAAGCTTTCCGGAGCAGCGGGTGGCGCCGGCTGCTGCAGCTCTTGATTCGGTGACAGTCTGTATTGAATTGATTTGGTTTGTAGCACGATGCGTTCAGGGAAATGCTGTCCAAAGGTGTAGGCTGTTAGCGACTGAGGAGCACTTTTTACTTGCTCCAGATTCTTTTGTTGAGTTTGTTTTAACACTCGGCGCTTGCTGGGTATAGCGTTGTTTCTTCACACGCGTTTAGCTCATGCAGTTAGCTCATTTAAAGCCTGCTGTTGCAAGGGTTATATTTAGAGCATTTCCCATTACCGCACCATAAGGACAAGCCATGTTTGCTTCACTGTGAAAAATGAGTAACAACTAAATTCCACTCGGCAGTGTTGGGGCTTCAAGCGTTTCAAGTTGACAATGCTCCCTGTTTGTACAATAGCCCTTTTTTGTCTTTAACGATATATATATATATATTTCATCACAATATTGGACAACGCGTGGATAACACAAATGGCAACGCTTAACAACATACAAACATCCCTTTTTGACATTAACAGACATCACTTTCACAATAACAGTCATCACTTTTTGACATTGATACTACAGTTCTTGCGCTTGGAACTAAACGTGTGGATCAAATGCTGTTTTAGCAGTGCCAAAACACATTTAAACTTTATTTAAAACAAGATTGGTGATGCCGTAAGACTGAGCATACACATCAGCTTGCTCCATAAAATGTAAGTCTAAAAATGGGTACAATATTTGGTTAGCAGGACCGTGGTAATGGTAAATGTTTGCTAATTTGCTGTAATCTCACTTTTGCCATATAATTTCCAGCCATGGCATAGGCGCTGTGCACAACGGTGTCCTGGCTGGGTCTGGTCCCTGTGGAAAACCATGGCCATTTCGGCGCCCATTCTATCTCTGTGGGGTTTTTACTAAGTTGCTCTTGTGTTTAGAGAGGTTGGCTATGTGTTTGCGTCTCAGAGCTAATGCTAACTAAATCTTGAATATAAACTCTAACAAAACAACAACGTGTTTTTATATTCGACTCTAAAATTAGAATTAACATCGAGAATAAAAGGCCCATCTTAATAAACACAGAAGTCTTTACCATGTTTGCCCGCCGCTCGCTGTCCACCGCCTGATCTGTCATTATTTATTGATTTTATTGCGGCGGATGTTATTGAGGTGGAAATGGCTTTGATGACTGTTCTGTTGACCAGAACTAGTCATGTCATTGTGCACAGAACCATGATCCATAAGGTGCATATTGGTTCTATGACAAGAGTAAGTGTTTGGTTTCATGATTTGGACACCAGTATTAGGACATGACCTGCATGCTGGGTAAAATGAGAGGTCCACAATATCCATACGATAGTCTTTTTACAGAGACTTAAAGTGTAGTGCAGCGGTTCTCAACAGATGGGTCTCTACTTTTAGTGCGCCTTTGCTAGAGACAATAAAGATAAATAAATAAAAGGTATGTTTTGACTGTTGAAAATTCATCATGAGCTTTATGATCCGTGCTTGAACTAACAGAACAAATTGATTTTCTATAATATAGTGTAAGTCAGATCAAAGTTTAACATGATGCTTGAAGGTGGATCCTGAAGCGAAGAACCACTGGTGTAGGGTAATTAAGAGAAACTTAATTAACGGCTACAGATCTTCATAGACGCTAAAGTAATTGAACCTGGCTTGATTGAAGCTTTGTTCGACTCGACACTAAAACAGCAGTTTATTTGATTCTCATAATGACAACTCTGTTCGGTTGCTCTCTGTGACCGCTGATCTTACTGTCAGCAGATGGCTCTTTTGTTGTGCTCCTTGCTGCCTTGTTCCTCACAATAGCAGCTACTTATCAGATATTGTTGAGCTGAGCTGACGTGAGGTGCAGTGTCAGTGTGTGGTGTGTGGGTTGGCCTAAATCTGCTGGATCTCCGGTGTGGTCCCTGCATCCTTATGATCAAAGGATAATGCCCAGAGTGTCGCTTGGCCTCCCTCAGCAGTTGGCAAGAGGTCTCTGAATTATTCACACGCATCCTCATGAATACTTTCAGATTACAACAATAGAGCAGTGTCGATGGCCAATGACACTTCTAAATACTGTAGATGGGCCAATTGTGAATTTGGAAAGCTTTATTTCTTCTTGTTGCAATACACTTATACTCTGTTAAATTGCCACAGAAACCGTAAAATGTGGTTTGTATATTAATTTGCTGGCAGTAATACATGGGATACCCCAGCTCATTTCCAAGACACCAATGATAATGCATACATAATAACAATGCATAGCACTTTTCCAGACACATAAAGACTCTTTACTTTTATGTGCACGATTCATTTACTCTGTATCCACAGCTGCCCCAGAGTTAGACTGATGAAAGCGAGGCTGTCAATCAGCCCCTCTGCTCACCACCAACCACTCATGTAAACCTCGTTCTATGGATGGGACTACATACAATAATATTGCTTTTCGTGACAAAAAGGGAAGACAATAAACGTTTGTCGTACATTTTGTATAATCTTGATGATCGCAGCAAAGATAATTGCCTTTATAGCACCAGCTTGTGCTGAAAAAAGCTTCTTATGATGTTCTCCTCTAGATTGTTGTTTTTACTTATGTCAACGGATAAATGTAATTCAAACATTAAATGTATACCTATTCTCCATACTATTTTTAACTGCCTATAATTTAAGATGTTGTGAATTGCAATTATTTTGGCCTCGATAACTGTGATACAATATGTCAGTATTGTCTCGTGTCTACAACATCTCCATATTAAGAAGAAGAAGTGGACACACAAACAGTATGCACTGGTCCAAGGGGGGTTTACCGCCAATCTTTGTGTTGGTCGCCATTGCCATCCAAACATTTCCATTTTACGCCTGGCACACACTGCACCTGGCCCAGCTCTGACTGCTGCGGTGGAGCTGTGTTCTTGCAGTGGATCGGAGCTCTGCGGTGCTGTTGCAGTCACAAGCTTTCATCATGTCCTCGCCAGATCATGTGCTCCTGCAATAACCAATGATTAATATAGGAAAAAGTCTTGCAATGGGCTCATGCGTCCAGTGAAAATTCAATCTAGCGAAAGTAATCTGGAGCACCACGGCGGTTTTAGCGCCTCACGTTACTTTTAATTACCGGTATACAGAATGCCTTCGGCCACTGCACTCAACAAAGCATGTGCTTGGGTTTTGAATTTTCTTTTTTTTTTTTTATACTTATGGTTATTTGGTAAGAGTTTTAATTGCAGATGTTTAGATTTAAAAAAGTAAAACAAGAAATGGATTTCCCCCATTGCAATATACTAACTAATGTACACAAGCGGTATAAGTGTACCCAGCTTTGATTTATTGTTATTACCCTCAGCAAAGGCAGACTGGCTGATAAATCCACAAGTACTTCAAACAAAACAGCCTGAGAAAAACATAAATCAGTCCATTTTGGGTAGCACCATCACATTCCTCTGAGTGTGACTTTTCAAATTGCTCTGTTCACTGTATTTACCTTCTCGTCTAAAGTGAAGATATCGATTTTGTGGGCACCAAGTCTCTGCTCACTTTCCTGTGGGTCAGAGGTTCAGAAAAGCCAATGAAAAAAACGTGATGACCATTTTCAATCCTCAACTCGCTGGCCTGTAGCTGAAGCCATCCCACAGAGAGGCCAACAGCAACAAGAAAGGTCCTGGAGAACTCAGCCGAGGGAAGCCAACACCACACGCACAGGAGTTTTTGTGTAGAAAGATCCAATTTGTAGTTCTGCCCACTCCCATGTTAGAAGTCCACCCAGTATAATATTAACAATATGGCTGTAGGCTACACCATTCGGATTTGACATTGGAATATGCAGTAACACCAAGCCGCTTGTAGGAGGTGAAGTTCTGTGCAAAGGGAAAGTTGCATAATGTGATTTGGAATATGTTTCACTTCAACCACGAGTAGAATTTTTAAATTGTTTTTCCGCTACTTTTACTATAGTAGTAGTAGTAGTAGTAGTAGTAGTATTACTATAGTAGTATAGTAGTAGATGTACAGTGCAATTTATCCATCGCGAACAAAACACGAGCAACATAGTAGATTCCATTTTAGCATGGAGCATTATTTACTGTTGTATTAGTCTTGGTGGCAAAAGCCCATTGCTGCCTTGCTGAGCTGCTAACCACGCAGACATGCACCTTAGTTCTATTGAACAGACGGAAAATTATTCATTCTATGTAGCAATACAGTACCCGTAAAATGTTGATTAGTAATATGACAGATTAAAATATTTTGAATTGAGACCTACACATTTATCAATGTGGAAAGGCTCTTGCTGAAAGTGATTGGAAAAAGATGAATATTTTAAGCTGATTGGGTGGAGCATCCTTTGTTAAATATAATTGAGAGAAAAGCACAGACATTTTTACTATTCACAACTGCACAAAGTGCTTCTCTCTGCAATTTTTTCAAAAACAATATTGTCCGTATTTTTGTTAGTTGGTTGGTTAGTTAGTCAGTAGGTTGAAGTACATTCGTCTCCGTCGCCATGTTGGTTTTGGTTCATATAGAGTGATACATGTATCTCTCTATAAATTCAGAATACTTATGAATTAAAAATGAATTTAGCAAGTGGTATCTTTTCCATCGGTTTAACATTAGGCTAACTGAAAATTATACGATGTCACAATCCCGAGCTCTATATTTTTTATGTGCCCGGTGCATGATGTTCCCCTTCATTACCTTTAATCAACATTAGCAAGGGATGTGAAGCTAACTGGAGGCACTGCTCTGTCTTAAACTTGAATCTGAGCTTCACATACTGTGACCAGAAAGAACTGAGTTAGTTGGAACTAAAAGGTGATTTGAGTTGTGTTAAGAAGAATTGTCCTCTTTTGTATAATAATAATATTTTCTTGTATGAAGCACCAGCGGAGTTGAAGGAACTCTCGCTTTACATTATGAGAACCCTCCGTTAAACATCTGTTTTGGGTGCTTCCTGCATCTTTTGAGAATTCCTTTTGTTCCAGAAATTCTCAATACAGTTGGACGACTAGTGTTTTAATGCACACAATTTACTGATTATTCACAATTACTGAGAATATGACCAAACAACAATTTTTCCTTTAATTCCCATTGTCTATCACAATACCATTCTTCCAGTTTTTGCCCAACTTTATGAAATTAAACTTTCCGAATAAAAAAATAAAATAGTGGACGTGACTAAACCAGCCAGATAAAGCCGTTCATTGGTGTCGTTGTTCAGTCGCTCGTCTGTGTATCTTGTTGGAATATGTATTGAAGTAAAATGACTTAATTGTGCTTCTTAACAAATCGTGATTATTATGTTTTTGTTCTTATGATTATATTGTGAACTTTCACTCTTACAGTTGGTCCAGAATTTGACGGAGAGACTTTTAATTGGAAGGAAAAAACTAGAGCACATCACCTCGATTGTAATGTATGTAAAGTAATACTCTTACTCGAGTAAAAATGTTTGACTACTCGAACTATAAGTAAGTCCATAAGTGGCAAAGGTTCTACTTAAGTTGTTTGTGTTTTCTATATAATTGTGTTTTTATTATCGTCTTCCCTTTGGAAATGCCAGAACATTTACCAGATTGGTTCAAGTTATAATGATATTTTACAGTCTTTTATTTTTTGCCCAATTGATAAACATCCAAACCAAGTCTAGAGCAAATTTATCCAAGTAATAATATTTTTGTAGTATTTTGGATTTGAAAGGAGCATTTTGGAAACGCCGTGTTTTTTTGTTGTATTTTACAAGCTCCAATATTACTGTCATTTAAAGAAGAGGAAGGAAATTTACTTTCTACCCCATTATAGTATTTCATCAAAACATACCCCGGGTGAAATCTTGACATGTACAGATAACTCAAGTAAACCTGGTGGAAGAAGAACCTTGACCTTTTGCTCATAACGCAAACATTCCCTTGTGTTCTTTGGATGTTTCAGCTATGTATTGTACCATCCAGGAACAAGATTTTAATGTACGGAAGATCAATGATTGGCCAACTTTTATTATGTATAGTTTCACCACAATTGAAAATTCTGTAAAGACATTCTTATTCAAAGCAGTGAAGAGTTCTTGCTCATCTTGTTAGTTGGGCACTGAGAGATGATTCACTGCAGTTAAAGGAGTCTAGGGTCCGGAAGGTCCAGATGTTGTGGACCTTCTTGTGAAGCCTGGAAAGAGTTTGGCCCAGTTTAGCTTCCTGAAGAAAGGTTTGTTCCGGCATGGTTGCAGAAACTTTAACAGCCTTGAAAAGAACACATGGAGAGGACAAGGAATCAAGTTGGAGAAACTGGATTCTCTCTGGGACACTTCAGAGATTTCGGCCTCTGTAGCCGTCTTCTGTACTAATTTGTACTAATATGTCCTCAAATATATTGTAGCACTCGACAGGCAGTTAATCCTTCTAGCCCTCCAAAACTGTGTTCCGGTTCTTCTGGCTTGATCGCAACATCGTCCGCTTCTTCAACTTCGGCTGCAACCTGACTTGTTTCAGGAGCCATGATGTGATGACTTTTGCGGTTTTCCGTTTTTTTAAACTGCTGCAGAGTTCTGGTGTTCCCAAGAAGTGAACAGTCTTTGTCAGGTAATGAAAGTTGGAGCAGCTTAAGAAGTCTTCGCCTCCCTGATACCACAGAATGAGGCCACACATCGACAACCTCCCACAGCCCCGGTATCACCTCTTGGGCATGACAAGGAAACGGCTGCATCATTTGTCCAGGGAACACTTGATCACAGCCCTTGGCCATACAAAAGTCTATAAGCTTGACTTTAAATGGTTGCTCCTTGTGATTTACCTGCATTATGTCTGGCCCAAATCGCAACAGCGGGACTCTGGCCAGATGGATTCTTGTTAGTTTGTGAACTCATAAATATCGGAAGAATTTATCTTGCTGGCCAGGTTAAATAGCAACACTACTCTGACATTATACCCTGGTCATTCATTTTCAAGATAAGAACAGGAATCGAAGTACTTTACAGGCCATACACAGCTATATGAGGTCAGATACGTTTCATACACCAATGAAATATTAGCAAGTTAATTAGAGTGCTAATTAGCCTTTTTAAATGCCATATGTATATATCAAACTAATAATAGGCTATCATCTGACAGGTGTTAGCTTGCTTGTTAGCCAAGTTCATTTTGATGAATTTTGAGTGGAAACATAATTCATGAAGCTCTATATTTATGCAGAGTAATTAATGTTGACTGTTGGTGTGCTGCGTTCTTGGAGCTAGGCTCATTAGCCCGCGTAGCTCCTTGACTTCTCCCAGCTCGGCGGCTGACACGCTGCTTTTATCAGCCCCACTTTGTATGATATTGTTGAAGAAGAGTGAAGGCGGATGAATATTTTAGCAGCGGAGTGAGCGGGGCGGCACCAGCAGGGCCCCGCGCTGTCTTGTTTGCACTCACTCCAGCCATTAACTTTACAAGCAGCATTGTATTTATCCCCTCTTCTCGGATGGTTAGGAGCAATCAGAAACCAAACACCAGGCGAGCGCTACAAGGTTGGGCTTGACATGTGAAGAAAAACTGAGGTGAAGTGCTGACACGCTGATGTCTTAGCAGATAACACTTAAATCATTTTCCTCCAAAACTTCACTGCTCCGGCTTCAAAGGGATATAGCCATAATACAAATTTTTGGAGTAAGTAGTGGTGTTTGAAGTTATTTTATGGGATTTCGCTGTAAGGCCCAGAATTGATTTGCAGACGGGATAAAAGGAAAATACTTTATCTTCGGAGCTTTGTCGGAAAAAGCTTAGCATCCATTGGTAGTTCCGCCAATATGCCTGCGGGGCATGAGGTAGGGTGAGGGGTGGCGGCATTGACATTATATAGCTACCAGAATGAATTGTGCTGAGTTTACACCTCCTGCTGCTTATGTTCTGCTCTTTCATAATCTTTCATGAACCATACAATGTTTTATTTAATGTCCCGGGTCAGAGAGAAACTTGAGAAAAAACATATTAATAATGAAAGTCCCGTGGAGAGATGGGAGAGAGAGGGAAAAAAAGAAGAGTTGGTTTGAGGCTCCTCAGCAAACAGGTCAGAAGGACCTTTTGAAGTCGGCTTCTTCAGTGTAGTCAATAGTTTAAGAACTCGTGTTATTTCTGAGAGTAAGGCCAGCGCAGATTTTTTTTTTCCAACCTGAAAATGCCAAATCTCTCATTGGAGCGGGGTCTTTCTGTGGTCCTTGAAAGGCAGTGCGAGAGAGGTGGAGGAGAAGGAGGTTGAGGTCTGGAAATACTGTTAGGGTTCAACATGTAGACCAGTTTGTTTATGTTCTAGCAGGTTGCCATGTTGAATATAATTCTATCTTTTTTGTCCATTCATGGGGTGGAATTGGCTAGAAAACAGGAGCAACAACCCTGTTCTGACGTAGTGTTCAGGCCACAATATATTGCAAAATTGTTGATAATGAAATGTTGTTTAACACAATTGAATCACACGTAACACTACAGGTGCAAAGCAGGATTCATTCCCCTGGCTGCTCCGGTTTGTTTGGGTAATTGTGAAAGGGCAATTGAACTCAAATTGAAACCAAACTGGTCCGGTTGGAAAGGTGGGTCTCGGTCGGATTGAATCGAACTCTGACTCACTTTGTCTGAATTGTGAATGCAAACAAACCAGAGAGCAGAACAAAACTAGTAAGTGACCATGAAGTGAGCCACGCTGAGACATGTGAGGCTCAGGATCAAAACAAACTCCTGTGTGAGGGCGATAATGGGACAAATGACACGCAGAAAAACGTGAATGTAACAGGAGCAGGTCAAAGTTTGGTTTATTTATAATTACTTATGATCACGCGAAATGGAACCAAACATAAAAATAAAAAAAAAGTGGGAAAATTTAACAAACCCTATGGCACATTTCTAGCATTCACATGAATGACATTTTGTGGCACATAAACGGCTTTCGAACCGCTTTAGGATGAACCGCCCTCGTACCATGCTCATCCCAAAGAGTGAGCAATGCATCAGCGTCTGTCTTGCATCAGGGTCTGCACATGATTCAAAGTTTTACAATAAGACACAGAAACACAAAGTGCTTCTATCAAGTCTGAACTCAGAAGCTGGAATAAAACTATCTATAGCTAACACTCACTGATTTTTGTGATTACTTTGCTGGAAATAATTTTTAGGACTTTTGCGGAACATTTTTAGTTTTGCAATCATGACATCTGCAATCATATTACCACCTTTATAATACAATTTTTGGTGTCTAATGCAATACTGGAAGTTCAGAATGTTTGCAAATGAATCATGCAACAAGGCAAACACTATATTTAGATATATAGATTACGAAAAATATTTTAGCTCAAGTTAGATGGAGAACTCAAACATTATGACTTACTTAGACTTGAACACACATTATTCTTATTTGAATAGTACTCTGCATCTAATCTTGCACTTTTAAAACTGGAAAATAAGGGACATATGTGACAACAAGGTTATCATGTCTAGCAGATAAAGAGATGAAGGGGGGTTTGGGTGTCCTCCCTGAAGAAATCTTGTTCAAAAGGGCTGCCATTTCCTGCAATGATATGGGTTTTAGATTTTCAGTCATGAATTTGAGCAAAGTGAAGGATAGAGAAATGCTCAAGGACATTTTTATTTTTTTCCCCAGGACATCTGCCCTTTTTTCTCAATTCCATGCATTTTTCATGTCTTCCAGGTTTTCCAGGATGTGTGGGAAACCTGACTTGGATGGAACACCACTGGGGATGCCAGGTGCTTTGTTGTGCATACTGTTATGAAGACACTTCACAAAATCATGCCTAGTGGTGTGTGTGCATGAGTGATTGGTGGTGGTCAGCGGGGCTGATGGTGCAGATGGTGCAGATTGGCAGCCTCACTTCTGTCTGTCTGCCTCAGGGCAGCAGAGTGAATAAATATTGCACAAAGTCACCAAGTGACTTTGAGAGTCTGGAAAAGTGCTATAGACTAATATATTATAATTACAACTTTCATGTTACTTACAAATATCAAGTTTTTTTCATAAGGCATTTCATTGATTTTTTAATATTGGGTATTTGTTCTGTGAGGGTCACTATCAGTCAGGGGCAAAGGGAGCAGCAGATGCCGTCGCTCTGGTCTGTATTCCCTGTGGATGTTCATTTAGTGTGGGTTTGCACTCTGCAGCTTGTGCCTCTGCTCCTAATGACTTAATTACAGTCATTATTTTAACGGGAAAAGGACGGGAAAAACAATGTGATTTGAAAATATGATGCGAGATCTCTGGAGCATACATCAACAAAACATCAATTACACTAAAATGCCAAATTATCCTGGCAATTGTTTCGATTAGTTCAACAGTCATTTAACTAGCTTCAAATTTGAAGCATTTGTCCTCTAATGCCATCTAATTTGCTAAGTGATGCTGAAGTCACCTTACCTACTTTACCCTTTTGATGTATTTTCATAATTGTGTGTTTTGTATATATATATATATATAGACATATAGATATATAGATATATAGATATATAGATATATAGATAGATAGATAGATAGATATATAGATAGATAGATATATAGATAGATATATAGATAGATAGATAGATATATAGATAGATAGATAGATATATAGATAGATAGATAGATAGATAGATAGATAGATGGATGGATGGATGGATGGATGGATGGATGGATGGATAGAAGGATAGAAGGATAGAAGGATAGAAGGATAGATGGATAGATGGATAGATGGATAGAAAGATAGATGTATAGAGATATAGAGATATAGAGATATAGAGATATAGAGATATAGATATAAAAAAGAAATGAAGGGTCCATATGTTGTATGCTCTCTGCTAATTAAGTGTTTTGTTCTCTTAAGTTATTCTCTTAAATTAAGTGCGTTGTTAGCATGTCAATGTGTGATTGCTTTACTGTGACAGTTAAGTTTGCTCTTGTGAAAAATTCTTATAAACTCATTGCGGTGAATAATTACAATGCTCCGAATTAGGGATGGGCAATTATTTAAAAGATCAACAGATCGAGTCATGTAAACTCGTCAATTTTTTGGGAGGGGTTTTTGAATCGAGAGGTTCACAATCGATCCTCTGTCAGTAAAAACATGTGGTTTGAGCAGAGGTCAGACTTTGGAGGGAGACATTTGAATATTACTTGTGTGTGCAGCAACTGCCTGACAACAACAACAAAAAGTTTTTGGAATTGAGTGAAAGGATGAAAGGACTCGAACAGAGACTCGAGCACAGTATGGTGCAACTCATAGAACCGAACCGGAACATCTTAGGTCGGATTATGGAGTTGCAGAAGATGATAGTGGGGCGAAAACAGGAATGGTGAACTTTTTGCTGAAAGATGGAGTAACTCAATGAAACAAATTGATCGCTACTCAGAGGACCAGAAATGATTGGACTATTTTATCTAGCTAATTATTGGATCAACAAATTAGTCTTTAGTTTTTTCCCCAGTTTATGTGTCAAAGACTCCCTTCTCTTCCTTATCTCCTTCCCGGCCTTGGAGAAACAAGCCGGAGAGCCGGTCGCAGCGACGCACACACACACAAACAAGATTCAATTGGCCTTCACTCACCGTCTCCACTCCCCACTATCTATTTCCTCACTAGTTTGTGACCCATCCCCCATCCACTGAAAAACTCCAACACGTGACCCGTGTACTGTATTCATAATATGTGTTGTATATTGTGTATTGTTGTTATGCTTATGGCTGAACTGTTTTTCATTTTCCAAGAGTTCAAGTTCCCCCAGTAGGCGGCGCACGGCTGCCCGGGTGACTGGTGCTCTTTTGCATGTCTCTCATGTCGCATCTTTCATCAAATCACGTTCCTATGGTGTGATTTTGTGGCAATAAATATATCCTGATTTCTGATTAAATGGCACAGATTAAAAGTCTATATACAGGGTGGGCCATAAGTTTACATACATAGGAAAAATAAAATGTTTATGTTGGACAACTGTTTTTTTTATATAATGTGCTCTACATGATTGCCAATGTTTAGAAAACACATATTAATACGTGTTTTCCACTGCTGATGAACTTTCATTAGCACACTTGGAGCTATACTTGTAATGGCGTTAATGATACGTTCCTTGAGATGATCTTTACTTGATACACCATGGCCTTCAAGGTCCCACAAAGATAGAGATCAAGAGGGGAGAGATCTGGGGATCAGGGAGGCCACTCCACGGGACCACGCGGACCAATCATATGTATGGAAACTTAAGGCCCACCCTGTAGTTTATGTTCATGAAATGCTGAACAATACATACTATGAATCACTGCAAACAGTTCAAAATAAAGGTTTTCCTGTTTAAAGAAGGTAAAAATCAGATACAGTACCTTTTAATTTGTATTAGTTTTTATATTGACCACAACTTTATCAATATAAGGAAAAACATTGTGAATCTTTTTTGGTCATATATGGCTATTTTTGAGGAAACAACATTATGTTAACAAGCTTGAGCGCAATTTATGTTTCCTTCTTAAACTACATCAAGACTTTAATTTATAATGTTTTATTTATTTCGCCTATACACTATTCACCTGCTGCCATTCTGTTTTGTTTCAGAACACATACATCATCTTGACAAAAGGCCAAATGTCACCTGTATTTTCCAATGCTGCGTTGAAAACATCATTTTTTCACCCCCTTGTCCAGTAAAATGTATAATATATTGATGAAAGGTGTCAGGGTTCCAGGCTGGCGAAACTCTAAGGAACACGACTGTAATCTTTGAATCTAACCCGGATGACGTGGCCTCTCTGGAGAACGAGTGGAGGCGTGTGATCCCGGTGTTGTGATGTCCACCGCGCGGCCCGGCCCAGCCTCTGCAATGTAACGCGGCGTACAGGGGCGCCCCCCGTCTGCAGGACATCCAGTGTAGCAGATGAAAAGGATCGCCGCACCTTCACAGAGAGGTCCCGGGGCAGTGTGACTTATTCATGATCCTCTGGGCGCCCTGGCCGTTCTGGTCTCACTGCGCTTTGGCTTTTTTCGACAGCCCGGGCCGATCTCATACATGCTGTAATTGTATACGCTCTGATATTATGAAAGAGAGTGGAGGGCTATAGAAGGAGGGAAAAAAATACAACTTTGTGACAAGATTCATTATTTATTTTTAAATTCACCATGTTGACGACGAAATTAATTTTTTTTTCGTATAGTTAATTATGGATGGATCTCAATATGTTTTTTTGTTTTTTTTTATCTCTATGACAATATTCAGACAATGTTACCATCAGAAATGCACCAAAGCCTGTAAATGTCTTTATTTGACGTATAGCACTATGGAATTCACAACACAGCAAGATTTTTATATTTTTATTCTTAAATTTTTCATTTTACTTTCACAATATAGTCAATACACCTATTTTACGAATCTCTTAAACATTGCTTGCGATATATTCCTCATCCCTACAATCAAAGCAAATTGCACATGTGAAGAGATAATAACGCATTTGATAGTTACAAAGCACTCAAAGATGCTTTATATTGCATTTAGTGTTGTGACAAAATCTGCTATGAAGGTACAGTACAAACAAGATTATTTGTAGAGAATAAGTGATTTACATAACAGGAAAAGAAGTGTTAAAATCAAATTACAAACATTTACTTTATACCACAAATAATGTAAATAACTCAGAAGTTTTCTCTGTGTGTTCCCAAATATCTACACAACAAAGTAGGACTAGAACGTAAACAATGGGAGTCATATATCATAAACAAACACATTTTCAGAAGTCGCTTGTTTTTGCTGTAAAATACACAACCCAGCAGTGGTAGTTTTGTTCATTAATAAATCAGACCATGGGAATTCCATACTTTTTTTCCCCAAATTTTAACTTCAAATTCATTCACTCCTAAAATAGTATTGACCTGGGGTAAGTGACAACAGTGAGGCTGCCAATCAGTGACATCAGCCCTTCTGACCACCACCAAGCGCTCCCTCACACAATACATTCACACCAGGCAAGATGAATATATAGCCACTGCTGCCCATGGATGTATTATATTAACTGGATAAGGCACGCCCCCTCTGCCCACGATCCAAATTGAGTAGTGGCCACTCCGTTGTGCAGCAGCCTCACGGCCCAGACATTCAAAGAGTTTGGCCTGTAAAAGTGCTCAATTCTTTTTAGTCTAAAGAAGGAATTTCACCATTTCTAATCCTCCTCATGTAGAAAGGCCCAGAGCTAGCTCCACAACCAGGAAGTAATGCGGAAGAAAGACATTTTGTTGGTGACATGCGCCAATGAGCACACGCCATTGGTTTGAATTGACCGCCATCTTGGAATGCTGCTGCCCCACTATATGACACCTGGTAATCCCAGTGGTCTCCTATCCCAGTCCTAACCGGGCCTTATCCTGCTTAACTTCTGACTCCGAGATAGACGAGATCGGGCCTTTTCATGGTCTATGTCCAACATGTATCAACAGGAAGACCAATGGTGCAGCAGCACAAGCTCAGTTGGTGACACCGCATAAAACACTTCACCCACTTCGCCTTTTTGAATATGTTGACTGTGATTGGAACTGCTCAAAATGATCATTGGTGCATAATGGCAGGCATGTCTCTTTCACCTTGGCCCAGGTCAGCTGCGACTGAAGTAGACTTTACACTGGGGCTGCAACGAACGATCATTTTAGTTGTCGACTAGTCTCCAATTATTATTTCAATTAGTCGACTAGACAAAGAAATATTTGTATTGTACATTTTTAAATACATTATCAACAAAAATGCAGGTTGAAATATGGTGACTGAAGGCTTTGAGGATATTTAAATTCAGTTTTTTGTTTTTTTTTCACATTTTGATTTAATAATGCAACTGTCTTTTCAAATGTGTTTTAGAGTCTGTGTTGTCCAGATAACAATTACAATCATCATAATACAACTAAGATCATTTTTTATAGTCGACAAGTGCCAATTAGTCGATTTATCATTGCAACTGCAGTCCACATTGTGTTAAAGTCACCCTTTTGTTACACACTACTATTCCTACAGTATAGACTATGTGATACTTTGGTGTTTGATTCAAGTTGAAAGAATTCATAATTGGAACCAAACCGTTAATAAACCATTAGAATTAGCATGTTAGCCCTGTTTTGGATTCAGGTCTCTATCGTAGACCTTGCCACTCTTGTTGTCACTTCAGCTCTTCATATGGGCCTTCTCGCTCATCCTGTTTAAAAAATAAACAGTTGGTTGCGTCTGCGCTAATAATTCATGTGCGGGGAGATAGAAAGCTGCTTATGTGTGGAAATGAGAAGGCATTAACACCTGCTCCACTGCGGGATTATGGGCTGTGAGGCTTTAAGCATGCATATTTCACCCAAGGCAACATGTCTTTTGGACATCAGAGGCGCGTTAGCGAGCTGGATCTGGACATTTTCAACCACTAATTAGCCACGTGTCTGGTGATGCAGGTAGCACAACACGGTTACACATGTCAGATTTCCCCCTTGTGGAGGCCTGCACTGGTGTTCGTTTGAAGAGAAAAAAGCATATCCAGTCAGTGACATTTGTGGGAGGTCATGAATGCAGTGCTCTGGCAGATTATTTGTAAAATTAAGGGAGACTACAGCGCAAATTGAAGTATTTGCTGAGGTGACCCAAATGAAACATTTATTATTTCTAAAGCCCTTATGTGTGAAGAGTATTGAGTACCATTCTGTTTATGTACTTCTGTGGTTCTAAAATAGGTTGCCTGGCATATCGGACACCCATAGGCCCTAGTATAGTTTCAAATTATTTCAAATTTGTTTATGTGACTGATTCAAACTCATGATACTAAAATATAATATCAATATATTACACCAAGCCTTGCTCAAGATGGCAGGTTGGCCCGACAGCTCTGAAGGATGGCTCGAATGCAGAGAATGAATTTCCCTGACGAGGCATTAATTATAATACAAATAATAATGCATTTTATTCATATCGTTGTTTTTTTTTAAACAATTCAAATATGCTTCATATTGCATTATTCATTCACTCCACACTTGTGAGGCTTCCTATCTGCAACAGGACACAGCAACAGTTTTTGCACAAACTCCACTGGCCTCTTGTATTCCCAGTGGTCTCCCATCCAAGTATAAACCAATCACGATCTCACTGTCTGGCCACAGGTAATTAAAAATACTTCATGGAAAAATTTAAACATCACCCATGAAAGACTGAAGTTATTAAATTCAGTAACTGCAAAACATTTGGCATTGCGGTTCCTCCAAATACCTGTGCTTTAGATGTAAATTGGCTCAAAGCCCAGTAGGCTGCAGTGGTTGTCTGCTCAGCTGGTCCTGCTCTGGTAAATGTCACACACACAGACCTACTCGTCGTGATGGGATTACTGTGGGATTGAACCAGTCGCTCAGGACTATTCCCCTGACAATCACTGTTAACAATATCTGCTCATCCGTGCTGACATTTTCACTTTACGCTGACATTTTGTCCTATTTTCTAATTAAATGTTTCAACAATTACAAAATTAATTGCAATTAAACATGCATAGTGGCCAGATGATGGATCCAAACACCTGCTGTGATGGATAAGGGTGTTAGAGGCTAATGCTAGCTCAGGATGCTAGAGGCTAACGCAGCGTAAACAGTGCAATCTGCTACTGTATTGCTAACGAGCCACATGACATTTATGATAATCAGGCTTAATGATGATACAATATACTATGCTGTTATTATAATATATATATATATATATATATATATATATATATATATATATATATATATATATATATACACACCACACACACACACACCACACACACACAAAGTATATATATATGTATAACACACATATATACAGTATATTTTTGTGTGTGGTGTTTGGTGTGCATGTATGTATGTATGTGTGTGTGTGTGTGTGTGTGTGTGTGTGTGTGTGGTGTGTATATATATATATATATATATATATATATATATATATATATATATATATATATATACTGCCCTTAGTCTTGATATTATTGGGACAACACATTGGAAGTGCTTGCTCCCTGTGTCTTACTGGCAAAACTGTACAAACTACGACACTTATGAGCTATTTTTTCCATGATAGTAATATTTTTGTAATAAATAGGAAATGTATGCATCATCCCCACTGGAATAACATGGGCACTTCTGCACTTCGCCATGGTAAATTAAAACAATTCTCAGTCAACTTAGATCGTAGTACATCAAATTTTAATAACTTTTGTTGGCCAACTTCTCAAGAACATTAATGTGTCAAACATTTTCAAATTTGGAATAACATGGATTTTGTGTCATTGCTATGGCCGTAAGAAATATGATATGGGTCTGATTGACTTTTTTGATCAGGATGCCAAAAATCTTTTTTAAAGCAACATTTTTGAAAAACAATTATTTTCTAGCCATACAAAATGCTAAATTCCTGAAATTCTGGGCACATTTTGCGGCTTCGCTGCACACAGACCGTAACTCTTATACCATTTCTCTTTTAGAACTTTCAATGCCCCACTCCACAAGTTGATTTTTACCACATTCAAGCTTGGTCCAAGGAAGAGTTCATAAAAGTATGAAGTGCAAACTTGCAAATTTCACTCATTGCTGACTATTATCTCTTAGCAAGAATAAGTATCCATGATCCATGCCTTTTCCTCCTTAATACCAGGTGCAAGGGGTGGGCAGAACATGCACGTGAAGCGATTTTGAAAACCAATAGTAAGTAATAATAAGAGTAGTCTAAAAAAAAAAAAAGGCCCAATGTCCCCATCAAGCTAGTGAAATGTCACTCAGTTCAAGCAATGGGCAGTGCTCATTAGCACATGTCGCCAGTTTAGCATTTAGTGGCTAAGTACATCCGGTGGCTGTGTGGAAGTGGGCTCGCATACCACGTGACTGGTCTGATCAATCAAATTGAGAGTTGCTAGGGCAAAAGTTGCTACCGCAAAAGTTACTATGCAAAGGTTGTTTGAGTGGAACAGCGTGAAACAGAGCGAGCCAAAGCCAAAAATTTAAAAGCTGTTTTTAAGAAAACGGAAGGATTTTGAACCGGAAAAAAGTTCATGATATAAAAATAAGAAAAAGATGACCACAAAATCTGACCTTTGTGCAAGCTGTGGGGGGCCTGTCAGCCGAACACGAACAGTTTATTTTTACATTGCACTCTAAGGGAAAAAGGCTTTCTGGGCTGCATGCAGAGGATTTGGCACTGAAGTACCAATGGATGGGCCACAAAGGACAACTCACGACAGGTTTAAGATGGCAATACCCTATCTAGTTGTTTTAATAGATCCATGGTCCCCATAAGTCCCCAAATGTAATGGGCTCCATGCACAGCAGCAGTTGGCTAGCTCATGGCTTTTTCACAGTTATTGCTAACTTAATAATTCAATTAAAAAGTAAAGATTACTTGTTTGTTTGTTTTTTATAGGTAACTTCTGCTTGTTATTTTAACTGAATGTCTCAATTTGCATTAGCGCTAGCACTGACCTTTGCTGCCTCTGAGCTTCTGTATGAAGCGAATGCTAATGGTGCTAACGTCTACACAGAGCATATGGAAACAAAAGCAGAAATAACAATGTCTGGGTCAATTAATAAACTTAAATGGATCAGCATTTTGGCTGATTTGAGCATGTTCCTTGTTTTTAGTACTCGATTGATTTGCTACTATAATATACTGGTAATTGCTTTTCCAACATAATGGCTGGAACACAGAAACTTGGCAAAAACCCCTTAGAGTTAGTGTAACACTTGTTGGCTAGGAACTTGACTACAACCTCAAAGTTCAATGTGTGTGTTCATCCACTAGATGAAGATGATCCACAAACCGATCGACGGGAAACACAAAAGTGTCAGTTTTGTCCTACCAGTTTGGAAGTGAGTTGAAGGATTTTGGTTCATTATATGTTCCATTTTTGGTCCAGAGAAAAAACTTGACCGTTGATGAGTGGGTAGTTTGGGATTCAAATAGTTTAGTTTGTCCAGGCAAATCGCAAGATTGTGCCGCACGCCGACCTGAGCACGCCACAGTAACCTGATTGCAGGTTACACATTTCCCCCCCTGAACTCATGTACGGCCCTCTACATGCAAATGGCTGATGGCAAACGGCCTCATTGCTGACATGAGCAGGCAGCTCTTCCTTGAGTTCCAAAAGCAAAATTGAACACTGTGCTCAATCCATGAAACAGACTGAATACTATGCAGCAAGGGATGTCCAAGTCTTGAGTATTGCAACTGGTCTGGAGGATTGCAAGTTCTTATCAGGCGTTGAGCTGGCTGGTCAGATTCTGGACTAGAGAATGCAGGTTCACCTTCTGAAGGTGATCAGAAGAAATGCTGTCATCAGGCTCCAAGACTGCAACAGGTTCAGGATCAAGGTAGTTTCCTTCAGATTCAGATATTACAAGGTCATGTTCTGGTTCAATCCCTGCTTCCATCTCACAGTGCCCCAATTCAGTTTCAGGTCCAACGTTTCCTTCTGATTGTGACCGCTGGCCCGGCGGGATCAAAGATGGAACAGTTCTTGGGACCGGTAAGTCGATCACAGAAGTATATCCGATCGGGCGAGTTTTTTTCTGCTTGACTTACTGGAGCGACAGCCACAAGGTACAAGAAGGTCTCTATGCAGTGTTTGGATGGGACGATCTCAAGCCTCTGGCTTGACGGTGTAGACAGGGAGAGTTCCAGCTCTCTTGATCACGACATACACCTTAGACTCCCACCGGTCAGCAATCTTGTGCTTCCCTCTTACTCGCACATTTCTGACAGCACCGACGAAGTGATGTTCTTATCAAATCTTACTTTGTTTCTTTGCATCACTTTCCTTGAGTTTTCAGCTGCGATTTTGTAGTTTTCTTTAAGGTGAGCTGTGAGCTTTGAGCTTTGAGCTTGTTGACGTACTGGGAACGTGAGACTTGAGTCTTTTCATTCAACGGCAGGCCAAATGCAAGGTCAATTGGCAGGCGTGGCTGGTGTCCAAACATAAGTTAATATGGAGAAAAACCAGCGACATTGCTCCGGGTACAATTGTAAGCATGTACCAATGGTTTCACAAAGTCTCTCCAGTGTGTTTTGTCTTCATCCTTAAGTGTACCGAGCATGTCCAGAAGGGTCCGGTTAACGTGCTCCACAGGATTAGGTAGGATGGTCGGGAGTAGTATGTATCTTGCCAATGCCAGCCATTTCGCAGATCTCTTTAATTGTACAGAATTCAAAGTCAGTTCCCTGGTCGCTATGGAGCTTCTCAGGAATGCCATAGTGCGCCAGAAAATTGTCCCACTAGCTACAGTCTTAGCTTTCTGATTGGGCGTAGGGACAGTGACTGCATACTTGGTGAAGTGGTCAGTCAAAACAAGTACATATTTAGTCCTGCTCCTATCAGGCTCCAGGGACAGAAAGTCCATGCACACCAGAGGCACCCATTTTCAACCCGTTTCAACTGTTAGATCAATAGTCCAACAGTAAATCAAAACCATAAACCGATGAATATTCACACAACCAGGCTCCTGGATAGCTCGCCACGATGTAACACTTGTTAGCTAGGAACTTGACTACGACATCTGTAATTGATTTGCAATTATATTTGGCAGTATCAGAAGGCTGGTTCTTTAAGGAGCCGGGGGTGTGAATAAACACAAAGAGTCTTAATTCAATCCATTAGACTTGCACAGGAAGTAGTGAGTTCACATGTTCTGTCCATGAGATTGGTTAGGTCAGTGTTTTTCAATTTATTTTTAGCTGTGGCACATTTACCAAATCACAGCTTTCATAAAATAAAAATCAAATGTGGTGTAGAATGTCTCTGTCACTGTCTGATATTCTTTAAATTTGATAATTGGGATTATTTTGCTTTTGTTTTTTTGGATCAGAGGTTTGCTCAGGGGTCTCCAAAATGGTAAATATTTTAGTAGTGTATTTTTTAACTCAAATTGGAAATTGGTTTAAGGCATACCTGGCAATACATCAAGGCACACTAGCATTTCCCAGCATAACTGATTGAAAATCAAGGGGTTAGGTCTTCTAGTTTCCTTAACCTTCAACCTGCATTACAGGATCATACACTGTGGTTTCCTCTGCTCGGTACAGGTTGCAAGAGCAGCATTGAAAGATGGGTCAATGCTGAGGACAAACTTACATATGGGGACAATAAAGTAGTAGTTCAGTACCTGAATCATTTAGACCCACTAATGCATTTTTTTTTTTCCTGGATTACGATTCTACTCATTCCTAATGCAAGCTAAGACAAAAAATAACTGCCTCAATGTTCTGCACAAAATTCCTATGTCCTTTACATTTAGTCATCTAGTTTTCCAAAAGCCTTTGCCTGACCAGATGCCTTTACAATTACCTACTTTACATCAACTAAGGCTATGGAACCTACATTCATGAGTCCCCATAAATGTGATTCAAATCAGTCTGTTTGTTTCAAAGTATGGCGGCTTATGATAAGAAAATAAATAATAAAATAAAATAACAGAGGTAAGAGAGGAATTAACAAGCAAAAGCACATAAACTCATATATTAAAATAAATATACCTCCAGATCTATACTAGGACATAAACGGGACTATTCTATACTCAATATTTCCTACTTTCAAACCATAAACCTATAGTATGTATTTAGTTTCATTGGCTGAGCTGCACTCACATTGCATTTGAAGTTGGGTCAACTCGCATAAACGCTTTCCGAGGATAGTTTTGTTGAACGTGGCGATGCTAAATATTTGACTCGCTAATGGTTTTGTGCTCTATTCTGTAACGGCCTTTACTCATTTAATAGGAGGCTAAAGTGTTTGTGAGTTTTTCTGACAGGTGCGTTGCCCACTATAGGTAGAAATATTATATTTAAATAGAATATCTGCTGCTTTAAGTGTTTCACCGCTTGAATATTTTAAAACCCCACTCCAGGCCATTTCTTGGAGTCTCCCTTTTAATCGTCCATGCTTAAAATGTTAATTGCATACCTCTTACCCGTGCACCCTTTTCCCTTTGTCACAGGCTTTTTGTTAGAGAAATATGTTACTAATGGCTTATGAATTAATAAAACCCAAACTGAATTAGACTTTCATGCAAGGTGATTGTGGAGAGCTTGAAAGCCCCCAACATTTTATTCAGATTTCAAAACATTTTCTGGCCGACTGAATTCCTTTTTGCACCGCCGTATATAATGCATCCTTTTGTCGTCGTCTCCCGCTATAGTGATCCAGGCCCGAGGATGTTCTTGGTGTAATTTACTTACCCAAGCAAAGCCATTAATTTTCTATTATTGTGAAAAGATGATTCGTGTTTCGGAGGCTGTCTTGATTATTTATTTAGACTCACAGCGGGGAAACACAAGGATGGGGCAAATGGAATATAAAGTCGCACACATACATAGACATTTACCAACAGAGCGCATGTGTTAATGTGTTCTCCCCAAGCACCTTAATTCAACTCGAAATTTCTAATGGAAGAAAAGAGGCGGAGAAAGGGCGTTAACACGTAAATTCACTTGTCTTGATGGTGGCATAGCGTCTAGCGACTTAAATGCTCCACTGGTCGGGCGTCTTTAGGGAGCTGACAGGAGATAGCAGTTGTTATTGTTACTGACTGCGGTCCAGGCTTTCCAGGGCTGACATGGTTTTTGCTTTACTAAATCACAGCTATTCATAATGTAGCTCCATGGAATATGCACGACAAATGCACATGAAGACTTTATGGATCAACTATTGTATAAATAGAAGGACTCATTTACTTTTAGTGGACAGTTTTTCAAACCAGTACAATTTTTTTTTTTATATCATTGAATATTTTTGCACTGAGATGGGCCGTTCATCGAAAAAGAGATGATTCATCTCAATGGCACTTAAAAAATAAAATAAATGAATAAAATGTGTGCCTATTTTGCTATTATGGTGTTTTCATATATCAATAGTGGTAACATTTTAAGATACGTGAACAGTAATAATCTTGCATCATGTAATAACAATCTGAAATATAATCAAATTGTCCCATCATGTTATAAAACCACAATTTGTAACAATTTGCTGCATTGTATAATAAACAAAAGTTGTTTAATAATGTAATTATATGTAATAACAACATTGTAATCATGAGCAGTGGCTTAGTGGTAAATGATGTGCCTACTGAGGTGTAGAATTTAAAAACTTTTTAATGTCCCAATGATGTATAAAGGTGCAAATTACTTTACAACACAGTATAGGATAGGAATACCAAAACATTTAAAGATGATTATTACATGGTAATTACCCATTATAATGTTCTCAGTACATAATAACTTTGAATTATTACATAATGTGGCATATGGTTACAAAATGTGGTTTTATTACACAGTGGAGGGACAGAAATGACATCCATACATTTGCATTATTATTACATAATGCAACTGAACAACACATCAGGTTTTTTTGTTTTTTTTTAAGACAAAGACAAAATGAGTACAGGCTAAAACAAATGAATCCCTTGATATATATATCAAGGGATTCATTTCTTTTATTTGTTAGAGCTCTCACCTCCCAAGAAGGAGATCATGGGTTTGATTCCTGGGCAAACATCACATCACATGATCTCTTTGGGTGGAGTCTGCATGTCCTCCCCATGCTATCGTGGGTTCTCTCCGGCTTCCTCCCGGCTCCAGTCACCCGCGACCCCTAACGGGAACAAGTGCTAGAAAATGAATGAATATATATATATATATATATTGTGTAAATATATATATATATATATTTACACAACATTATATAAAACATTATATATATTTTTTTTTTCTCTGTTGATTGAGTCAATTTGTGTTACTTGTATGTTGGGGTTTGTCATCTTTATATGTTATTTTGGAGAAGATCACAAGAAAGTGATAAGATGAAGTCCATGAAAAACATCTTGATGCCCTCACATGTTCTTGTTCACTAATTAGATAACAGTATTTCAGCTTTGTACCGTTACGCTCAGTCAATGTCACTCTAAAGAAACAACCGTACGTTGTAATCTCTAAATGACTTGGTATAGGCAGGTTGCCAGGTTGTGCAAATCAATCATGCTGTAGATCTCACTGCCCTTCAGCCATCTGCTCTATAGCTCTAAATATAAATAACTAATTAATAAAGTGTTATATAGCCGCCCGCTCTTGACAAAGTCATTACTGAAGGGTCAGAGATATAGGTTTTAATTATGCTACACACAAAGCAGCATGTGCAATCACTATAAATATAAATATCTGAGACACCTGGAAGTGTTCATCACCTTCTATATGTCTGGACATGTTGAAAAGAACATTTGAAAAAAATAAAGTTTGACTCCTTTAATAATAACGGATCAGACTAATTAGACAAGACTATTACATCTCACCAATGTCAATCTTGGTCTGAATAGGCTAATTATAACAGTAATAATACTAATCAGCTCATTGTAATGCCAAGTGATACACTTATTGTCTTGTCTAAAGTTTGAAACCGAGTTACCACCAAGAAGCAATGAATGCCTGAATCTATAAGCCTACATTAGACCTCAACTAGAGTCCTGCCAGTGCTAATCTGTAGTGCGGGAAAGACACCGGTGAACTGCTCAGAACAGGGTGGTGGAGTGCATTATACTCCATCTGCCGTATGGCGCTCACATCACACCAGAACATTGCGGGCACTTAACTTGACCGCACGTAAATTTGCATGTACGTGTCATGTTTTGCATTTAAATTATACTGGAATCCTATTGGTCCACACAAAAAGCCCTTACAGTGTGTTGTGTGTATGTGAGACACCTGCTTGTCTTCATAGAAATGTTCATGTTTGGCCTGGAATGTTCCACAGTATGGCATTAAACTTATTTTTTATGCATTTATTCAATTGCACTTTTTCTTTTTATTGCTGAAAAACCTGCTTGTCTCCATGGATGAAGAGAAATTGAATGCTATAATCTGGACACTGTGGGACATTCCAGGCAAATTAATAACATCTCCATGGAGACAAGCAGAGGGCAGGGCCTCAACCAGAACACAGTGCATCTTTAAAGGCAACATATTATACAAAATCAGCTTCGTTGACCTTTTAACCTTTACTTTACTCAAAGTTTTGTTCTGATTGATACCTGCAGGTTTGAGTAATCCTGTGTTGTCCTGCTCGAGCGTTCAGAAAATTCCTGTTTTCACCTACCCCCTATCCCCGCCCACATCCCTGTACTTAGTTGTGATAAGTTCAGACAAGTGATACATGTGGGTTCTAAAATGTCTCTTAGCCACTTTTCAAACATTAAAACATGTAAATGAAAATCTGTTGCTTGTTACAGTGAAATGTCACTATGAAGAGGCGGGGTTTATCAGTTCTGCAGTTTGGAAAAGGAAGTCAATGGACATGTTTCTATTACTGTGCCGTTTTTGATCAATGTTGAGGTTTACATTGAACAAAATGTAAAATTATGATCTGTCTATGTTATAGTTAAATACTGAGTACCTGAAAAATAGCATAATGTGTCATCTTTAAATAAACAGAATCCCACAGTCAGTGTTTTCTACTTCTAATGACTTCTAACATGAACTTTCCTGCTTGTCCAGTCCGGGCTCTAAGGTTGTGGTAAAAGTTGCACTGTTGACTGAAAGCGCTGAACACACTCTTTAACTTGGCTGTGGTGCATTGTGTGTGAATCAGAGGCGGAACACTCACTTACGATTACATTTAATGACATGGTGCTCTCACTGACTAACATGTGAGCAAAGGCCTGCTGCGGCTGCCCTCCTCCGTCTCCCCTGTCTCCACTGACCCAGTGCTGTTCACTTTGATGCAAGGGACATCTAGTGGTAACTTTTAAAACCGACTTCCCTGTAGTCTTATTCCTCAGTGTGGTACAGGTTGTTGTAAGAAAGCAGAGCTGATTTGCAAAGTGTCTTGTGTTTAGATATTTACTGATTTGCTCATGAAAATTCTGGTTCCTATATTGTCATGATTGGTTTTTGTCAAATTTTTGGTTGTCTGTGTTTATATTTGTTAAGGTGGCAAAAAATATACTTATATACATTTGTATTTGCTTTTTTAAATCATCCTGGTTGTACTTCTTTTTTCTTTTTACTATTGAAATATCAATTTAACTTCTAATTACCTTCTGCATATGACTTCCATGATTTTCATAATGTGAAGTCAGTGATTTTACCAAGATTAATATTATTATTTCATTTTATATCATTTCATTTCTTTTTTTATAGAATTGTTCTATTCTATTCATTTTTTCAACTTTTTGTTTTCTCTAATTCATTTTTATTTTGTTGCAATCTGCTTAGTTTAGTTTTTACATTAATAATCGTGTATACCAAAACAATCCTTTTACATAGATTTTTTATGGTGTGTTTGCAGTTGTACATAGACCACATCAAAAGTGTGATTAAACTAGGCCTAAATTTGAAACTAATCCTGGACTAAACCAGGATTAAACCAAGACTAGAACAGAACCAAGTTTACATCTGGACTAAACTGGGCTCAAACCATCACCCATAGTCATTTTCTGCATTTACTCTGGGTTTGTTTGTAATTTTCATCACTTCTATTTCACATAATGTTCCTTTTTCCCATATGTAACGTTAATTTCCCCTTCAGCCCTGTTATCCTCCTTTTCACGGCCGCTTCAACGCCCTAGAATCGTCCTCAAAATCCATCCAACAGTAGAAGATTGCGACTGCTGAGCCTAATATTCCACGTTCATGACCTCCCGTGTTGTTCCGCCATAAAAATAACCGTTCATTAAACAGTGTCTTTTGAGCAAAGCCAACAGAAATTGATCTGGTAATAGATGTGATATGGAACCCAAATCCAGCTGCCATCTCGCTACCTACCGTCCGGCATAATTAACCAAACCCAGCAGCAGTATAAGGACACGACTATTAGCAGGTTAATTAGGCAATAATAAAAGTGATATCTTCCGTTACAGTGGGCTTAAGAGCTATTCGATTCCTCACACAGCGGTAGAAGGCGGTTTAAACCTAATCCTCTTGCATTAAAACAGAGCGCCGCACCTTCTAGTCAATTATTACCGAAAGACTTCACCTGAGTTACAGCCACGTAGAGCGACTCGAGGCTAGCTATAATGCATTCGGTGCCTGTCCGGTGCGATTAGCTTGACGAGGCTTACGGGCTTTTAGAGGGGCATTTGCAGGTGGCACGTATCATTCAGGGATCGCTTTATTAAAGGGATTGAAGTGTGGCTTTTAATGAGTAATTTATTTCACGGCTACTTTTTGACCCACTTTGACGGAAGTAGAAGGAGACGAGGAAAGGAGAGGCGGGCGGAGGAGGAGGGGACGTTATTAAAAAAATTGCTAAATGGGACTTCGGTAACCTTGAGTGGAGCGGCGTCCTCGGTCCCGCTGTCTTCACGCTGTCATCTTTGCTCTTAAATAATGTGTTTAATTATAAATCTGTGTCAGCTCCTCGTGAAAAGCCAGGCAGGATTTAAAGAGCTATATATTCGTGGTTATTTTAAAATGGCTGCTTTTTACAGTATACACTATATCAGACTTGGTTTGTATGAGTCTCTTCGAGTTGTCTTGGTACTGTTGTCCATATATTGACCATAGTTACTTATTGTAAGGGAGACTCTGGTAAACTCTTTTTTAGTTTTTTTGTCAAAACAATATGAAATCTGAATAAAATTAAATATTCTACACACATTTTAGTGTTCTGAGACTCCTAGTTTTACAGACATTGGTTACTCCAGGTGCAAAGTAAGTTGAGCCAGGTCTTGGGGTAAATTTAACCACCGGATTAAAGCCTGATTTTTGACCAAAATGATCAAAACTTGTACTTACACATTTTAAAGTGTGAATACACATATCTATAAATATCTAAAAAATTTATATTGCAAAAATTGTCTCTCTCTCTCTCTCCCAAACTTAGACACCCCAATATATGTTTAAAACTGATAAAACTAATAATAAAATATGAAATGTAAGTTTCCATGTATGTATGCGTATCGTGTTTAGCATAAAATGAATATACCTAAATTGTTACCCTAAATATACCTAAATGACCTAGCAAAATGATCAACTGATAGATATTTTTTTGAGTTTCTAAAAAAAGTTTTTCTCCCTAAAATGTTGTCATTTCCTATTCAATTGACCTAAAAATATAGATTTTTTCTTTTGACAATATTGCCCACCCCTGCCCACCAGTTTGTCTGATAAAAGAACACAAACAACCTAAAAGTATTCTAGAATGGGAGTTGAAATGTTCAATCTTCTGTTCTTAGCCATATATATATTGAATATGTTTGGTATTTTTTGGCAGTATTGTTTCACGACTGCTGTTTTTATCCATTGCTGTTTCAACCCCATTTCAGCTGTAGATAATGATGTTCTATCTTTACATGCATCAGTCGATACTTTTTGTCCAGTGCATTTAAAGGTGCTGTACCAGAAAAAAAGAATAATTTCAAACAATTTGCAGTACCAAACTTATTGCTCACTTACTTATTAACCGTGATAAGTTTATAAGCACGTTTCACAACTTTCAGAGGCCAGAGCAAACGTCACAACACAGTAAAGCTAACAAACATTTGCATGAATAAAACGCTTTATATAATAAAATACCACAATATTATCATATTGATGTCCGTGCAAGATTTTGTATATTACTACAATATATTAATTTTCATCCCAACATTAACAGTAACAGGACTTTTTGTTCTATATTTAACAATTACTTTCAAATTTCTTTTTAATCCCCTCTTTTTTGTTCACAGTAGTGTCCAGAGGAGCGACCTGGAAGGTGTTAGGAGTCAGACAGTGCCATGAGGTCAAAGATCGAGTCCAGTGTGGTCCTTTTCAGGTTAGACTCGCCCCCTCCTCCCTTCTCTCTCTAACACACACACTCTGATTGACTTATGTTCTGTTTAACTGCGACTCTGAAGTCAATACGGCTTCATTAGCTCCACTGACCCCAGCTAACTGTGACCTACTGAGCACTGCATTATTGTAATACACCTGCCACAGTTATTACCTTACAGCGAAATCAATAATGCTAAGTTACAAGTGATGGCCGCTACTAGAGTTGTTTTTTTGTTTTTTTTTACCGATACTGAGTAATACTATGGCAAGTATCAAAGTATCAATCTTATACTGATACCAATGAGTTTTCTTTTAAAATGCATTGAAATGGAGGTGAGAGTCGGGCAATGCTTAATTGGAATAATCGTGACTTGTTGATTACTGAATTTTCAATCTACCCCAGTTTTAAATACATCTCTATATATAGTAAATAACAATGTATATAAAATGTAATTCAAAATAGCAATTTTTGAAGAGAAAATTCAAGTTTTTATATTTTTGCAGGAGAATCTATCCTTTTCCTATACCACCATCAGGATCAGTATATTTGCCGCGCCTACACGACTAAAAGTTATTATCAGTACTGTGACTACTGCTTATTATTATTATTGAATGAATTACTTCAATGAATACCTCATACACGTACTGCTGTTACTAGGGATGTAACCTAAATATCAAGAGATTGTTTTGTCACAATATATAGAATTATAAGCTTCTTTTGCTTGTTGTTTTGTATTTCAGTGCAAACCATGTAAAGATTTAACTTTTCTATATTCATTCTTTGGATTTTTCTGGTAATGACTTGAAAAAAAGGAAAAAGTATAATTTGTACAATTCTATCAGCCACAATATGAATATCTTACAATAAATGTAATATTGTCATTATACTGTACCATGAGATTTGCGTACCGCCACATCCTTACCCATTATGTTATGTTATTATTTACTTTTACCACTGCAACTGTAACTACTGCAACCAGTATATCCACTTTTCCATCAAGATGATATAATATATATTTTCAGCATTTTCTTATGTAGAATTCTAAACTTTCTGTCAAACATATTCAATTCAGAATTCAGAAATTCTATTTAGAGATGGTGTTCCAAAATCCTTCAGTAAACGTATCTATTTGGCACCCTCCTCTTTTTCATTTCATCCCGATTCCCAGTGATCACAGATGACTCCTCATCTCCCAAAGGAGCGTTGGGCGGCCAGGAAATTCGACATTGTTTCTTTTCCCCCTCTTCTTTAGTAGTCTATCAGTAAACCTGGCTAATCCACCAAATCCAACCTTGGATTTGAGCCGCTGTTTCTGAGGGGAAAAGTAATTGGGTTGTTGCTAATAATTGGATTTTCTGCTGGTTGGCCAAAATAACATTACCAGTATTAGGTGTGTTAAGCTTCCTTTACTTGGTGTGGTCCGAGGCAGGCCCCAGGTAGCGCATAGAAAATGATTAACATTTCAAATCAGCTTCTAGCCCACGGTCTTTTAAATAGCACAACCGGAAAGCGCTGTAATTTCTGGTTAAGTAGGCAGTAAGTAGTTCATTATAAGGACTGAAAGGGTCATTAATGCAGCCGTCGTTAGCTGCAAGAAGAGGCAGGAGGTGAGACAGAGGTGAGAAAATTACCTTCTCCGCTCGGGGTTTCCCCAGCTCCGCGGGATGCAGTGTTTTTACAGCGCGCTTCAGGGAACAACGAGCTTCTGATTGGAGTCGGTAACAAACGGCTAAATGACATGATCATGTGTGTGTTTGTGGTAGAGACGCACAAACAGTAGACATGTGGGATTTCAGTCATTTTTAGGGATGTACTCAAATTAATTTGACATTTGGTTAAATATATACATTCTTAGTAGGCTTGGTTTAATTGTTATACATGCTAATTTTAATATTTTTTCAACATGTGGTAACTAACCTTAACAAAACATGACTTAATTCATAATTAACATATAGTTTACTAAGAATGATTCAGAATTAGTAACTACTTTGGTTAAGTGTTAGAAGTTAAAGTATTCATTTTGTAGTTTAGCCTGAATCCTTCTTAATTAAGTATTTGTGCATTATGAATTAAGTCTTTGCATAGCCATCATAGGTGGAGTTATCATAGGCAAGGCAAGGCAAGGCAAGTTTATTTGTAGAGCACCAATTCGCACACAAGGCAATTCAAAGTGCTTCACACAACAGGAAAAAATGCATTAAAATCACGAAGACATGGCAGAAATCACAAAATAATAGTTCAAGACATAAAAGAGAAGAGTGCAAAGAAAAGCATTTCAGTCATATGCACAGCCAAACAAAACAGTTTTTAGTTGCCAGAGCAGCGACCTGTCTCACATCCTCAGGAAGAGGTGGCACTGACATTTTTTTAAGCTTTTACTAATGTATAATGTTGTCTCCTCATCAAAAACAGAAGTGCTCCTCTGTGTTTTTAAAGTCCACACACTTAAAGTTCTTTGCCATGAACATCTGATGAACATCTAAGCTTTTTGACAACGTCCTTCCCTTGTGTCTCCTGTTAGCTTTTGCATGAACTTCAGGATAAGTTGTTTTTCATACATATTTATGAAAAAAACAATGTTCCCAAGAGCCTGAATGATGCATAGTATGACAAAATGTTACAAACTAAAGAAGACATTATGTCACTTATAGCTAAGCACTTTATATTTGATTTGTTTTCAATAAGAGCCCCCAGTGCTGGCAGAATATAGCTTGCATTCAGAGCGCTAAGTAACTCGACAGTGGCTCTTTCTGTCCATGAGGCTGTGAAGTATAGTAGCTGTGTTTGTTGTAGCTGAAGTTGTTAGCGCCTCACAGTCTTGGATCAGGGCCGTATCGATTGTTTTGGATGGGAAAAGTCCCGGACGCCATGCAGCGGCGGATATAGCAGCGTACCACATGTAGCGTCTGCGGATAGACGGAACAACAGTGCTCCCTATCGAGACTCTAAGATCCATAGATTACCGGGCCGAGCGGACTTCACGTTGCTGTGGCTCTGTGTGCACCCCTTCAGCAGCTTACCCCCAACTCATCTCACCGCCGACCGCTCCTGATGCTTTTCCCCTGTGAAGCTATTAGGAGCGAGAACATGCAGGCGCTAATCTGGCAGCCCCCAAAACAAGTCCTGTGTACAGACATCCATAGGCCCCAGACGCCCCTGCTGTGTCCGCACTACACCACATACGAGCCGGAGAGCCGCATTCTCTGTGACAAATGCACTAAAGATGCATCATTTCAGATTGTATGTGCGTTTTGTTGACTCCTAAAAAAAAATGTATGTCTTTCGGAAGCCGCATGTACAGTACTCTTGGATGTATTGGTCAGTCAGGAGGCATTCTGGAAAAGTTGAGAGCTGAAGGACAGCGTGTCACAGAAAAGTTTGGAAATGTTGTGTGAAAGTTCAACAATAGGTTGTGTATATCATAATCTCAGATAGTGGGCAAGATTTTGAAAGAAATTGGCTCCATAAACCTGCAATATTCATCTCATGGTTTGAAGTCCATATGACACATTAGACTAAACTGGTCACGTCCTGGTTTGACATTGGCAGCAAATATGACATAAGTAGAGGTAATTCCACAATTGAAGGGCCAAAATCAATTTAAATCACACAATAGTAATGATTTGACAAATAATTACAAAACATGTTTTTGTTTTTTTTGTAAATCATTGATCAAACTGTAAAAACGTGTAATAGAATGGCACTTTTTGAGGAGGAGGTTTTCTGTTGTTAGAACTCCTATCATTTTCAACTTTAATTTGTCAAATTTTCTTCAAAAACTGCAACTTCATTCATTCATTCATTTTCTACCGCTTTTCCCGTTAGGGGTCGCGGGTGACTGGAGCCTATCCCAGTGCCTTTGGGCCTTAGGCGGGGTACACCCTGGACAGTGGCCAACTTGTCGCAGGGCTAACACAGAGACAAAGACACACAGACAACCATTCACTCTCACACTCATTCACTAGGGCCAATTACAGTTGCCAATTCTTACCTAACACATGCATGTCAACTTGACTGATAAAAAACTATGATTATTTATTTACCACAGGGACTATCTCACCAAACAACGTCATAATTAGAAAAATCGGAGAACCTGTCATATGGGCTTTAAAGTCCTTTCAACTGACACAATCATGTCTTTGGTGTTGAATAATGGCACCACTTTCTGAGGTGATTTTGAAAACATGATTTCACTTTTGTTTATTACTGCATTGAACTTTGTGCCAGTTTTTGTTTCATGTGACTAAGCCCAGTAATGACAAAGATATCAACCATGTACAAGCTCTAACAAATCTGCAATCTGACGTATTCTATCATAGGATTTTGACATGACTGAGCTCAGTTTAAACTATAGTCTTTCTAGAACGTGTCATGTCATGTGACCCTACTGCATTTCTAAGCCTCACGAGCCAGCTGGGACCTTGCACACACCGTACACTTCGTTGTTCTGTCCGTCCTTAGATCCGTCTCCTCAGTGTTTGTGGATGCGTAGCAATGGAGCTGTGCATGGATGGAGGTTTAAATGCACTGACGTAACTACATTTGGAACACACGGATCATAAATGAAGCCGACATGTTTGTTTTGACATGAACGCACCATACATTTCTGTGATTGGCTAATCCACTTCAATCACGCCCTTGGGAAATCATCGAGCAAGAGTCTGTTCTTTGTTAAGTACAGGAAAAGGCTCTTTATAGAATTGTTTGATATAACATTTGGGACTATGATATAATTCAATATACCGATAGTTTAATCCTGTGCTTTGAATTGTACATTTCTGTTTGCACGAAATAAAAACTTAACCTAAAACATACAGAAAGCTATTTTCTGAACAAAATCTGAATACAATCTGTAATAAATAATAATAATTTCCTGCCTTTGAATACTACTGACTTTTTTTGGTCTTTTCCATAATTTTATCATCACTACTGTTTGTTGCTCCTGTTAAATTTCAAGACAAATCAAGACAATTAAAACTACCATTTTGAAATCCCAAAAATTCTCTTTTACAAAACAAGGGTCAAATCTGTAGTCCCTTTTTCATCTGTGACTTTCAAAGTATTCTTTTCTCTTTTCATCTCATATTTTCGCCTATGTTTATCCCTCTGAAATATATTGCCTTTTTTAAATGTCATTGAGATAATAGCTAATTTCAGTCCTAATAGTTTTATAATGGCCGTGCGCTGTTCTGAGATATGGATTTCATGCTCGTCATGTGAAACGCCACTACACTAATTGTACACTACAATCATTGCATGACTAATATTAGCGCTGGGAGACATTGTGCTAACACGGCTCTGGAGACAGTGCTTCAAAGCCGCAGGATGAGAGCACAAACCCTCTCCCTGTCATTTTCTGTATTACCGCGCCGGAAAGGTCAAAGCTGAAAAATCTTACTGGAGTGACTACAATTACATATCATTTTTACAAGAGTGGGAACAAAGAATCCAAAGAGCACAGGCCCCCATTTTTCCTCTGCAGTTATTTCCAGAAAGGTCTAATTTAGTAATATAAAACAAGGCTCGGGAGAAAGCACTATAGACAATCCTCGGGTAATGGAAAAAGCGTTGTGCAGATTAGGGAGCGGGGCAGTGGTGAACGAAACAGCGGCAGGACAAAGATATGCACCAAGGCAAGAGGATTTTTACAAAACATTTGGGAACATTTGAAATTAAAAAGAAGTGATTCCAATTGGTCATTTTAAAGCATTGCTGAAAGGTTTTGAAATAGGTATATGGTTTGTAACTGTTTTTAAGTATAACATTCTTGTGATTGTCTAAATGTGTTGTTTTTATGACTGAATTGTGCTTTGTGACTCAGTGGGACTTTCTTGGTTAAAAAAGCTTAAATAAATGAATAAATAACATGAGGACATAGTCAACATGTCTTTGTAAGTGCAGAAACATGAATTAAATACAGATTATTTAATAATAAAAACAATATTTGCATTAGTTTCAGAAAGTTTTCAGATGTATGCTTTTTTGTGTGCTTACGTTTTATATAAGGGAATCAATGTACAGTTTCAAGTATGAAATAGGATATTATCAGCCTTAGTATCTGACTATAACATTATGCAATTAAAAGGGGCCTGAAAAAAGCAAAAAGCCACTGTGAAAACACAAATGAAAAACAATGAGACTACAATAAAAAAGTAATCAAAAAATAATTCATAATCTATGTTAAGTATGGGATCTATGCACATGCTAGCTCACGGTGTCTCACAGCTAATGCTAACTTTTATTAAAACACAAAATGAAAAAAGAATGAAAAAACCGTAAAGACAACTGTAAAGACAACCTGATTGTTTTATGTGTAGATCTTTTCATTTTTGGGCGTTATTTTCAGATGAATTAGGATACAAAATTAGAGTTAGCATAAGCATTAGCATCGAGACTAAAACCTTTATAAACACAGAAGATTCCTCTGGTTAAATATTCAGCTCATTTGCTCATCAACCCACAAATCGCTGTCCACGGTGTGATCTGTCAGGATTTATTGATTTTAAAGCGTCTTAGCAAAATCCCCAAGGAGAGAGAACTGGACAAGAAGCAGTGGCGCTAACACTGAGCTCGTCTAGTGCTGACTGGATGCATGAGTAATTATAAGTGTATCTATCCACATGTTCAAAATAAATAAATGTGCACAGAGCCAGTTGCATTGTTTTATTCATTCTTCAATTTAAAAAATGGTCAGCTTGTTGGTCTAAAAAATAAAACAAAAAGACTGTACAGAAGCGTTCAAACCTCCACCAAGATAATAAGAGTAAATCACGAATTCTTTAGCTCTAAATAGTTTTTCAATCCCATTTGGTAATTTCTTGAAATCTACAAACTTTGTTCCTTTACTGACCCCTTGTGGTTAGAAAAACAGACAGCCACCTAATAGTCCTTATATGGCCTTATAGTTTGTAATCGTTAATGTTTTTCTCCCCCCAATAAAGACGTATTATTGTGTGTGACAAATAATCAGGTGTAATTGTGTAGATAGAATAATATAAAGAGGCTGCGCATGTAAAAAAAGAAAAGTGTATGCAGCACTTTTGAAAGCTATATCCTGGCTAGCATGTGGACTAGACCTGTCTCACTCTTGACAAATTTCAAACTTAACTTCTAAATGAGTGCACTTCAAATAATTTCAGTATAATAATACAGTAAATTATGTGAGAAGTCACACAAATATGAGCTAAATGAATTCGCGAGCACAACATTACAGCTGAGTATTGGAGTTTGTGTTATTAATGATTCCTAATTTGGGCTCATTTTAAAAGTCAAAGTAATTAAAAGTTGTTCCGAGATAATGAAGTGAAGAGACCGTGAAAGTGGGCTCAATGGTGCGAGGTGTTTTTGTGGAAGCCATTCTTTAATCTTGCTTTAAGAGGTGCAATGTTGTAGAAAAAGGTGTTTTCATATTTCATATTTATCGACTTCTGCTCCATCCTAAAAGTCAATTATGGCGTGGTTGTGAATTATTGAGGAGGCTCCCCTATGGCTTCGACTGGCGCTAAAAACTTCATCTTGAAAGCGCCCTGTTACCTGGAAATACTTGTAAATGAATGCTTTGATTTCAGTTTGATTTTTTTCTTGAACTAGATTTGCATTGTGTGATAATACTATGAATCGTTGCTGTCTGTTCGGGTCGCCTGGTCTCATCTTTTCATTTGAACTTCGATTGACAGGCAGAGTGAAAAAAACGAACAAACTTGCTGTCATTTCTCTAAACGTACATAAAGTGCACTGGCCTGGCTGCCGTTTTCTGACGTTAAATATTATAATTATATTGCATCGTCATCGATACTATACAAAACTGATCTGTCAGTGAAGACATTTGCTCATCATTAACCAAGAAACTGTGATTAAATTCCTGCAGCCTGCCTTGCATACCACCATTGTGTACTTGAGCAAGACACTTTACTTGTTATTCTGACTTTGTGGTAGGATTGTCAAAAGTATCAAAAATCAGATGCAAAATCACTATTAAACTACAAAGTGTCAAAACAAATCAAGATTTGGCCTTTCCTGAACAGTTTTAGATTTATCTTTTTCAAGCCCTCATTGTGGTATCAAAATCAGTATTAAGTATTGAGCCTAATCCTTAGTATTGAAATCGAATTTGAAATTTTAGATATAAACAGTGACTTGTAGAAAATCCAGTTATAAATAAATCAGGACATGGAACCTGTTTTTATATTTTAAAATAAAAAAGATGTGGTCAGCGGGCCAAACTGGGCCCCACCTGTACTCCCAAAAGTATCCACCACCGGTCAGTAGTACGCTCCTATAAGTTAAACAAGTATTTCATCCCTGCTAATTGTGTGAGTCGCACTTTGTCAAACCTCAAATACATGATATTTGTCCTCACTGCAGCTTGAACCTGTAAACAAAATAGTTTAGTTCAACTTTAAGACCAAACCACGCTATGACTATGACTTTGTTCTTACGCTCTGTGCCTGATTTAACTTTTTACTATTTTCTCCAAAGCCTGCATTGTCTTGCAGCCCACAAATAAATCAGTGTTCCTCTCCCTTTTCATCTGTGTTGGAAAATAATTAAAAAGGCACCGCTGAATTGTGTACAAGCCCATTCGTCTGTTCGCTATAAGCCAACTTCCACTAAAGCAAAGCCCCCTTTTCTCATAATAATGTGTTCTGCTCTGTTTAAGATGGAGATCAAATAGTCCCCTCGCCGCGCCGGGGTAATTAGATTTCTCTATGTAAATGGACCTTTCTGCTGGCTCCGGTGAGAACAGGAGACACACTGCTGCCTCCCTCAGGTCAACTCTGTACTCGACTTTTGTGTTGGAACTTCAGCGCAAACAACAAGCAACGTGTTTAGAGACGTAATTACTGCCGTACAGTCAGATTTTAATTACTGCGTTTGTGGTGCCTTTGAAAACATAAGTCATTTATCATGTTTTTTTGCCGTGTTTTGTTATATTTAAAATGATACAATGGATAAAATCAACATTAAAAGCAAATTCAGAGGGTTAAACTAAACAGCATATCGAATCAGATTAGTTTTTAGTTGTCTTTAGTTAATTGCACTGCGTTTTCTTTTCTTTTTTAGCACTATGACATTATTAGTCATTGGCACCACAAATCTGATCATTATCTGATTTCCGGAGTTATTAAATAATTGAAATGGCATGATAGAGAAAATGTTGATAGAGAAAATTGTGCAAAAGGGCAAACTAATGTAGCAAAGACAACATTGAGAAAATGAAAAAGTTTACATTATTTAGTTATTTTAAAATTGTGCGCCAAATATTGTATCTGATTATTCTAGTTATCTGATTTTTTTGTAAATTTACCCATTGTAGCGTTCTATAATAGTTTGTATTTCCGTCATTTCATTATGTAAAAGTGCTTTTGAAAACTTCTTTGATTCAAATAGGTTAATAGACTTTAAATAACCACATTACATACATCATTCAAAAATGACGTATTACTGTATGTATTTTGGCATTACATACAGTATGGGATTAGTGATTCTGTTAATTGACATTGACACTGTTTTCTCTCATAACTGTGACCTCGACTCGTTAGCATGTTATTGATTAGCAATAGTCCGTTAGCCTCATTTTACTAATCGTCAGCATTGCCTGTGAAGCTGACACTTACATCTGACTTGTTATGCGTGTCATTGCTAATCAAACTGTCGGCACAGGGTCAGGCGAGCCCTTCATATTAACTTGCAATAGTATACCTCATTTTACTGATAGACACATGACATAAACACAATGTCATATCATTTCATAATCTTATCAAATTAACCTTTCAGAATGATGACAAATTAGGGTCGTTGCATAGGGATTTACAGTTTAAAACAACATATTATGTTCTTTGAAAGGTGACTGAGTGCAGGTTTGTTTCTTTTTTTGTCTCATTTTTGTGCAGTGAGCTCAAACACGGTAGGGGGTGATAAAGGACACTTCAACTCGCCCCAAACAATCAATTTCCCCACCAAATAGCCTCAGAAACATCTTATTTAAGGAGAGAAAAGTGTGTGATCCTTAAGTCTGTATCAGTGATAAATGTGGGCGTGGCTGCAGTGTTCCTGTTGTTTATCTGGTTTTCTACTAATGTTTACTTGATTTTCTCTTTTTTTATACTAAACATTAAGCAGAGTTGTCACCATTGACCCTCATACAGTTTTGCCCCTCACTGTTAAAATCCAAATGTTGTGTGATGTCATCTGCATCACCTATTGTTTGAGTGAGTGTAATTGAGATGTGCTTTGTGGCAGCTCTTGTTCTTATTATTCAAACGCCATCCTAACGGGGAGGGGGGCAGCTGGGGTACATGGTGACAGGGCATTATGGGGTGGGGGGGATGTGGTTAAAGGGGAGGGCGTCTCATTGTCTTGGGGAGACAAAAGCCCGGCTGACATCATGTTTTGCACACAGCAGCCGGCCCGTGTTCATGCGCCTCCGAGGAGAGTGAGAGGGGAGCATATGTTGTGCTGAGGGCTATACGCTGCCACCGCCGGATCACTCCCTCAGCCTTGTCACACACATGTTGTAAAACAATTAAGCTCCTATTAACATATATTTTATTAATTGCCCTATCAGCGTGGAGCAGAGTTGTGGAGATGGCCCAGCGCGACAGAGGCAGTGTTCTCAGAGAATCAGGTCAGTTCAGACGAAGCGCAGGCGCACATGTTTGTGCTATTGATAGCTGCGATCAATTCAATTAGCTGTCTCTGCTCACATGCACTTACATACAGGGCGATATGCAAAACGGGTCAGGAGTAGGGACGTCACGATATCAAACTTTAGTGTTATGATTATTGTGTCACGATTGAACCATTATTCATGATTATTGAGACCGTGACCAATCCTTAATGTACATGTGACTGTTCCTCAAGTTTGAGACGGGCTTTACGAAACTGACTTTATGAAAGACAAAATAAAGTTAAATGTGACAAAAACAACCAGATAAAAAAAAGTTATTTACATTTTGGTATCTTTTTGTGCTCTAAACTGAATAAAAAATACTTAATTTTGCATCTAAAATTGACACAATTACTATTTTTGGGTTCTTACGATTATATTGTGACCTGAATAGTCACGGTTAGCAATTACTCTAATAATCTTGACATCCCTAGTCAGGAGTGGCGTGGGTTATGCTTTATGGCTTTATGTGGCTTAATTTTATACATTTTTAACTGAAATGTTTGTATCAGTCTTTGCAAATATTTTTTAAGTTGCTAATGATATAGTTGCAATGTCAAGATGTACTTATTTATTTCACAGTCCATGTTATTACATTTAATCAGAGATGGGTAGAGTAGGCAAAAATGACAAGAGTAACGTTACTTTAAAATAATATGATATTACTCAAGTAAAAGTAGTGGCCAAAGGAGTGACTTGAGTAAGAGTAAAAAAGTGAGGAACTAGAGAGTTGTAGAGAAACAGTTTATTTATACTTTTCAGTTGATTTAATAAGGCAACAAAACCTTAAATAATGCACACAATCTGGTATTTCACAGAATATATTACTAAACCCTGAACTAAACCTGGACCATTGAAACTAGGTATTGAGGGATTAAAAGTATTCATCAAAAACGACTCAAGGAAATACAGTTTCTCGAGTAAATTTAACTGGGTGACAGTCTAAACCAGAACTAGTAATTAGATCTGATGCTGGTGTGTGTTTACATGCACAAGAGTAACCGACAAAGTACAAGGGATTGTCAAATAACTCTTTTAAACGTGAACTTTTTCTCTGATTTTTCACATCAGATATAACTGTTTACATGGCATTTCAATAATCTGATCCAGAAATCCGATAATGATCAGATTTAAGATGTAAAAATAGCCACTGATTACAACCTAGCTCTGCATTTAACAAAATTACACTGCGCACTAGAAGGGTTGTTATTACATATTATTCATTTGTACTTAATGAGGTATGCAGTGAATGAACGGTGTTGTAAAATAAATAAATGAGCCAATTGCTAAAGTTCTTCATATCCACGCACTGACGTTATAGCTATTGTTGCATGCATTAACATAAATAATACAATTTAGAGCACAGAGAGGCTTAAATCTGGACTGAACACAATATGTAACAACTCAACAGTGTCGTTCGTCATCGACAGCATCAATCAATTCCAATTAGTGAGCTCTCAGTTGACGCGATTCTCCCAGACAGCGTTTACCGTTTAATTTATGCATAGATTTCGCCCCCATATAACTTTTCTCTCTTACATGTGCACTGACTCTTTCATAATGATGGCCTCAAAGCTTCCCCATTTCCTCCGGAGTAATTGCACTGCCCCGTTAGATTATCCGGTCTAAACTGCAGTTCTAATTACAAAGCCCAACAGTTGTGCGGCGTCAATAGTCTATTAGGATTAATTAAAATGGGAAGTGACAGCTGACGATTACCGCGCATCACTCGCACCTCCGCCACGCCGCAGAGGTCAGAGCTAATTCTCCCCTCGCCAAATTTAAATTCTCTTTTTTTTTATTGACACGTAACAGCGCTCGGCAATCTCACGCCTGGCCTGTTTGTACGTGCGTGGATGTGGAGTATTGTTATGGCGACGCAGGCCGGGCATTCTGTAATTGATTGTGTGTCTAATTACAAAGCACACAATTAGTGGGAGTTATTGATAGGTGTGCATGGCGTGCGTGTCCGTGTCGTCCTACAACGCGGGTAATAGCGGAGATGACTTTTAGATGTTTGGTTGAGCTGGACTTTTGCTCACGTGAACTCGCTGGCCCGCACCGGCGTAATATACGTAATTACTGAGGGAAATGAGGTCACGTTATGAGATCTACACTTGCACAGAGGAGATTCTGATTATGTTTTAAGTAAATCCTTAGACAAAAAACACTGAGGTACTGAAGATAACTTAAAAGAAATGAAATGGAGGATTCTGATTGCTAAATTATACAGTTAAATACTGACAAAGGCAAACGATTACTGATGAGCTCATACGATTCAACCTTCTAATAACTACACCTTAGCCTTAATAAAGCATGAACAGCTCATAATGATCCAATATTTTATGAATGTTTCTCTACATTCATAACTTTGATCCCTCTTCCCAGGGTGCCTTCTTTACATCTGGTCAAACTATCATAAATAAATGATTTATTTAATTTAAGATTTAGTAACTACTTAATTAAGACGTTAGGTGTTAGAAGTTAAGGGTAGGGTATTCATTAAGTATTTACTAAGCCCTCATCATTCTTAACAATTTGTTCATTACGAACCAAGTCTTAGTTCATGCTTTATTAATTGACATATTTGTGACAGATGAAACGTCTTGGACTCTGAGGACCTTAGTGACTGGCCTCCTGCTGGTGCCAGAGTCAGGACTAAACATGGCCCGGCCTCCTTGCTGGTGCCAGGACTGAACATGGACTGGCCTCTTGCTGGTGCCAGGACTGAACATGGACCGGCCTCCAGCTGGTGCCAGAATCAGGACTGAACATGGACCGGCCTCCTGCTGGTGCCAGGACTGAACATGGACCTGCTTGCTGTGCCAGGACTGAACATGGACCGGCCTCTTGCTGGTGCCAGGACTGAACACCGGCCTCCTCCTGCTGGTGGACCGGCTCCAGGACTGAACCTCCTGCTGGTGCCAGAGTCAGGAATCACAGTTTGGGTTTTTTGCAGCTGAAATCTAGAACAGTCTTCCTGAAGATGTAAGACAGGCTTGAACTCTGATGTTTAAATCTAGGCTAGAAGCACTTTTGTTTAGCTGTGCATACGACTGAAAGGATTATATCTGTACTCTTCTCTTTCAAAGTTACTTTTATAATGATAGTTTAGTTTAAAACACTTTGAATTGCCTAGTGTAGAAATTGTACTACAAATAAACCTTCCTTGCCTTTTTGTTTATCTCTTTTGTGATTTGAATGCACATTTTCCTGTCATGTAAATATTTTGTGTACAAATTTGTGCTCCACAAATAACCTTGCATTAGCTATTAAGGCTAAGTAATATGATCTGTTTATTTGGTGGGGACAGTGCATGTTATTGAACATACAAGATACACATGCTGGAAACACACTGGATTGTCGCCATGGGATCATTTGCATCTGTTGTCCCACATTCACTCTCACAAACACACTCATTCAAACAGCAGCACATACGCACACTGGAGGAAAGGTAGGTAAAGTGTCTTGCCCAAAGACACAATGGCAGTGTGCACTACCGCCCCACTGTGGCACCTGGCATTCCAGCACTATTAAAAGTATAATTATCATAAAGTGTTATTGAGATACTTTGCATACTCTTGTCATTGTAGCACTCATTTCTTTTCTCATATAAGACAAATTAATATCATGTAAATGTAGCAGCCTATTATTGTTATTGCCCCAGCTGACAAATGGCATGGTTACAATATGCTATTGAGAGAATTTGGGCTCTACACCTTGATTATCCCAAAAAGTATTTAGCATTAAGATTAAATCATTCAGTGGATATAAAAATGTGGTAGCAGTATAATACTCCTTACCCTATCACCTACAAACTATTTGTCGATTATGATTTAAGTCTTTGTTCATGCTTTATTAACGTTAAGTAAGGTGTAGTTATTATAAAGTGGTACGGTTTTTGTATATTCCAGTCAAAACAGAAAAATGCCATGTTTTCTCTGCACAGATTCACGTGTGTTTACAGTATGTTCCCTTTGTGCACAGTGAGTGGCTCTTCAGTGGCCCGGCAGAGTCTGGGCCGTGCGCATGTTGATCTGATTGTGCTCGCGAGCTGAGTGGTGCGTTCACTGGCCTATAGTGAGTGTGTAAAAGGCATGCACTGCTGGGGGGCATACTTACCCCCGAGTCCCCAGAGGAGCCATGTTTTTATTGGTAATAAGAAGCCATAAATACAGCCTCCATAGAAGTTCCCCTCCGCTGAGACGCACACAACGGTTCAGCTTGCCAATGGAAAAATATAACTTTGAGCTTGGATTGTCAAGGCTAACGGAAATGATTAAGGAATGTATTTTAAAATGTCTTAAATAGTTGAAATTGTGAGAGGAGACAGGAAGAACTGGAGATGGTTTACTACTGTCAGGACTGATATTTCCAGCAAGTGTTTGTATGCCTCGACTGCTTTCTAGGGTTTTGTACCAACTCAGTTTGTCATTATCAATTGATAATTCCAATACATTGATATATTCATGCACAATTATTTACAGCATACTATTTAACGTTTCATGCACAAAAAGTGTTGTTTACATATAAGTTCACCCATAAAATCGCAGTATGCAAATGTATTAAATAAGAAATATAGTGTATAGTATTTTTCCTATCTGGTATTTTGGGAATGGCAAGGCATTGCTGGTGAATAAAAGATAAATCTTAATTTCCAGAGGTATCGATTTGAGATGTTTTCTGTAGCTTACCGATATGATTGTAAGTAATAACATTTTTTCATCATGTAATGCTTTCATAAATTTGTATGCATGTGTAAACATGGCCAAAATGTATTTTCAGGACATATTAGATAAAAAAAATATATATACTGAGGGCATTTTGGATATTTTATTTAGTATTTGTGTAAACTAGCTATTACTCAAAACATATGTACAAATCTCTCTTTAAGACAATTGAATAATAAAACATAGAATAATAAAACATCTTTAGACTGGAGGCAAATTAACCAAAAAAACAAAACAATTTAAAACAGTTAGTTTTGCCTGACGTAACTTTATAGAGGTGCAAAGTCAACTGCCTGATTCCATAGAAATATAAAGTCAAAACCACACTTCCGAACATTCACCATGGAGATCACTTTTATGCAATACTGTGGAATTTTTTATAGCTAAAGGAACAACATTTCCATAGAAACAAGCAGGAGGAGTCTCTTCCACGAGTCAGGTTTGTGGAGAAACAAGCCTGTTCACAGTAAGGATGCACATTTTTCTGTTTTTCAGTGCAATAATAACACCCAAAATGAAAAAAAAAAAAGCTTTTATTTTAGAAAGTTTTTTGGCATTAAATATTTAAATGGAAAAATACACATATTTTTTTCAAGTTGGATTTTCATGTATTTATTTATTTTATGTGTTGTTGTTTTTTAAAGAAGTTAAGTATTTACCTTTGCCTAAAACGAGGCATCACTTTCAGCCTCATTAAAATAGGATGTACGTAAAAACACATAATGTTACGGGGGAGTTGTAACTGCTGAAGCTTGAATTCTAATGCTGTAGCAGTGGAAAAAAACATGACTGTACCGAGGCTGGCATCTGTGCTTACGACCATTTGAATAGTTTAATACGAGAGTTAGAGGAAAGGGGAGGGATGGGGAAGCGGGGCTAAACTACTGTCAGGACACATATTTCCAGCTGATACTCTCGTAGAATGGGAGGATAAAACCGTAGACATAAGCAAGCGCTAAAAGTGTTCCTTGTGCATCTTGGCCCTCGGCGTCGGGCTTTCTCCTTCCCTTATCCAGCAACAAAGAGTGCATTGTTAGCACGGCCATTAGAGCAGTCTTCAGCACACTGGACAACATATGGCTCTGGGGAGAAAACTATAGATTGCAGAGATGGGGGAAAAATGGGTAAAGTTCATCAGGCCCATCTCCATCTGACCTCACTTCTGCACCGGGAACGCCAACGCTGAATAGACAGATTTTCCAAATGCTTTGAATTCCCAGGAAAAGCCAAAGAAATGGACTTGGCCTATAAAGTGTAAGTGGCGTGATGCCCACTTGTGCAGAGGGAGGGCATTACGAGGCTGCTTTTATTGATGGCCGCACAAAAAGGGGTAAAGGGTGCACACAATTAGGAGTCAATTGAAGAACGCCGAGATCAGGGCTTCCATATCTTAGCTCTGTAGCTCCAGGTCCTTTCACTTTACCGGCACAAAGAGCTCCAACGAGCCACTGTGGTCATTCTTAAATGCTCTTATATCCTCTCTTCATTTATTTATTATAGCGTTGTGACATGTTATTTTTTCATTCATGGATGGGGCAGATGTCTAGGGTGGATGGGACATACAAGACTTGAACTTGAACGTAGAATCATTTGAATGCTTGCAATACCACTTTTATACTGTTTTCTGGCATTAATAGACCATTATTCTGTGCAAAGAACATGGTTCAAAATATATATAGACCTAATAGTGAGCAGAATGTATTGCCAATATTAACAGTAAATGATTCACCAGATCTACGTGACAATAAGGTTGTATAGTACAATCTAAATTGAAACTATCCTTAATAATTGAAAGTGCCAAATTTCATGTCCCCTCCCAACTGGTAAATGTCATCTTGCAGTAATACATGCTGCTCCTTCATGCACCTTCACCATGCAGCAACATCGACTTTGTTTTTGGTTTGTGCTAGCATGTGTGTAGCATGTAGCTCGCAGCATTATTGGATATTTATGCACTTTTGTGTCGTTGGACCACTTTACTCTTCATTCTGTTTTTGTATCTGTATTTGAGACCATATACTAAGTTCTACTAAATATACAAATTTGCTCTTGTAGTTGTTGAACAGTTGGTGAGAGAGCAGCTCTTCTACATTATAATGAATGGTTTGTTTACCCCCACACAGTTTTTTCAGCCTTCCATTAGTGCAGTTATTCTCAACCTTTTTCAACCACAACCCCCAAAATACCAACCGTTGGCAGTCACCACCCCCAAACATAAAAAGTAAGCAACCCTCAAAGTGATAGCCTCATGTCTAAAGTTTGATTTTATTTTGAAGATATAGCCCTAGTTAAATGACTTTGGTTGGCCAACAAATAATAATCGACATTTACCACTCCATTTAAAGGGTGTCAAGCCTTGTTCAAGACTATTGTATCAGTTACAAATGTTCCCCTCATATCATCTTGAGACCCCCATGCGGGTGCCGACCCCCAGGTTGAGAACCACTGCATTAGTGTGTGTTCCCTTCAGATGCCGACTGCATAGGTTGATTCCAGGTCAATTAAAAAAGAAATATATATTTTTTATTGATGAAAAGTGCTCAAAATGCCACTTATTAACAGGAAGCTAAACCCATGAATAGAAGAGAACAAGGCATTTCATTTATTTAGTGCATTATTCATTTACTCCAACCTCTGAAGCCACAGCTGCCCTGGAGGCAGACTGTCGGAAGTGAGACAGCCCCTTCCATACTCCAAATTCTACATACATAATTCTAGGCTTATGAACATGCAAGCAAAAATGAGTGGTTTTAAAACCCTGAATTATGGATAATATTGGACCTCATTTCATTTTACAAGTGTTAAGAACAGCACAAATCTACTGTGCTTATCCTTAAATGTCTTTATCAACTCTATTCTTGTATTCATAATTCTTACTCCTCAATGTTATTTTCTGGTTTGTTGCCAGTGAGAGTGACCCCTAGTGGCACAGACGCATCACTCCTCCTGACAAGCGCCGTTTTCTTCCCCTTCCTTCCTTACATTTGAGTTAAATCTCGGCAGCTGGAATCTCATGGATGACTTAGCCGGGCACATGAAATATTGACGCGCTCCGAGCCTCTGGCAGCCAGGTTGAGGGCAGTTCATGTCCAGATCCCGGCTTCACATTCGCAGACATCCCAATAGGAGTGTAGTACAAAAAAAAAAGCGCTAATAAAATTTTCATCGGAATAAGACGGGGGGGATATTGCTAGCATTCTCCCCAGCATCACTATGAAATCTTAATCCGAGTTAATGGAAGAGATATGAAAGCCTTTCTCAATTCAAACACAAGCAGTGCATAATTTATAGATTATTGTCAGTAAAGTGATTCCAGGCTGAGGGTTGCACTCTTCCACAACAATATGGAAACAATGTCTTTTCTGCCCCTTAATATCAAGAGGTTTAGCACCAGAACTGTCGATAAAATCAACAAAAGTGTTCAGTTTTCCCAGTTCTCTTTAGCTGCAGAACCAACAAATAGCAGTGAATATAAAATTCCAAGTAAATACAATCGCCCCGGGAGGTGGTACGGCAGAACTCCTTTGTTCAAAAGCGTTTGACAGTTAGCTAAAAGCGCCATAATGTTACTGCCTGTGTTACGCTATACCTCCGCCGCGCTGTACTACTTTTTCTTTCCAACCCAATTACAGTGGATCTGTTTGCGTGGCGTGCCCCGGCTGGTTAATTCGCCCTGACAGCTTGCCTCCGTCCTGCCGCATGCGGGGCGTAGTAGAAACATCCCTCACTAATGTAGACTCGCTGTGTCCAAATCGTGTTCCTACGCAGTTACATGGCAGGGAACAGGTCGTGATTGAGATTATAGCGAATGTACTTGTACTTACTCTGCCCTTCCCTCGTACCGCCCCGTAAGACAGAAGAGTTCAATCATACTGTAAGTAGCTAGCGTATTCACACCCCGGTGGATCGCATTATTCTAGAGATTGTCATTCAAGCGCTAACGGCTAACAAAGCTATCTGATATTTGAACTCGGAACAAAAATATCGATACCCAGATGCTAAAACATCAAAACAATATACTCAATTGAATCAATACTGAAAATTGGATTGGATCTTTTCAGAATAGCTTTAGAATGGCCTTGAGCTATATAAGAACTAGCATAAGACCACATTAAATCATCTTTTTTTTTTGTGTTGGAAATTACTTCATATTGTGGTATCAAAATAGAGTTGTAAATTTTAGTCTCATGACAATAACACTAGTTTGAACATGTTTTATCAAGCAGTACATTCTATTTATATTAATTTAACAACTAGAATAGACTTTTGTTTTACTTTAGACATGTATCTAATAGTGACTGGTGCAAAAAATTGTTTATAATAACAACGCTCTTCAATTATATACCAAAAGGGAAGAAATGACTTGAATGTTATTATAATACTAAGATTAATAATGGATATTAGGAAGCAAATAGTATAGATACAGTTATTTTATAATTGTATTTCCATATTTTGCTTACTTTTACTGACCATTTTTTTTCGTGGTGTGGCATAGTTTGTAGATCTTGTAATATACAGTATATAAAGGACTACAACAATTCTCCTTGGTGGTGTCTGGACTCTGGACAAGTCTGGATTGCAATTGCAATTGGATTTGAGATTTTAGTTTTAATTGTCAAGTTCTCTTTAAAGTCCTGGGGCATTTAAATTTTGTGAACGATAGAGTGAAAATATGTCACTTAAATTTGTCGATTTTGTGATTTGATAATTGCAAACCATTCAATTTAAATGTGAATTATCTTGCTGCCTAACTTTCTGGCCTTTCTCGTCCCATTCAGCCAAAAGACAAAAACTATTCTCAAAGCATGTCAAGTGATTTCTGTTAGAATTCTTCATGATGTTAATTGTTTTGTATTTAAATTCAATCATTATATGGACCAGTAGAATTTATCATCCTTGGAATGATATGTTACCAAGTCCTATTTTGCAATGCATTTAGTGGAAAAACAAGTCCCTGTCTGAGGTCATCCCCGGTTATCTGTGAACCATATAATGCTTGGTGATGTTTGTGCCACTAAATGGTTGAAGCGCTGTGTTTTACGGATGTGTTTTATTTTGGCGGGGCTCACGGTCGGCTGCGCTGTGGTGTATCCGAGGTGATAAAAGCATAAAAAGGGGACATGAATGTTGGATGGGCTGCTCGTATACACCACAAAGTTTTTATGAACAGAACTGTGGAGGATTTGATGTGGATAAAATGTTTGGTCTTTGTTTATGAAGCTCACAAAAGCTGAGGGACAGCTGCATGAGGAGGTAGAAAGAAACTGTGCATGTTTAGGTTGATGGTGTCCTATTGTGCTTGTTTAGGTTGATGGTGTCCTATTGTGCTTGTTTAGGTTGATGGTGTCCTATTGGGCATGTTTAGGTTGATGGTGTCCTACTGGGCTTGTTTAGGTTGATGGTGTCCTATTGGGCTTGTTTAGGTTGATGGTGTCCTATTGGGCTTGTTTAGGTTGATGGTGTCCTATTGTGCTGGTTTAGGTTGATGGTGTCCTATTGGGCATGTTTAGGTTGATGGTGTCCTACTGGGCTTGTTTAGGTTGATGGTGTCCTATTGTGCTTGTTTAGGTTGATGGTGTTCTATTGGGCATGTTTAGGTTGATGGTGTTCTATTGTGCATGTTTAGGTTGATGGTGTTCTATTGTGCATGTTTAGGTTGATGGTGTCCTATTGTGCATGTTTAGGTTGATGGTGTCCTATTGTGCATGTTTAGGTTGATGGTGTCCTGTTGTGCATGTTTAAGATGATGATGGTATCTATTTTTCATCATTAGGTAGATGCGTCCTGTTGTACATGTTTAAGTTGTTGGTGTCCTATTTTGCATGTTTAGGTTGATGGTCTCCTATTGTGCATGTTTAGGTTAATGATGTTATCCTATTGTTCATGATTAGGTATATGTGTCCTATTGTACATGTTTATGTTGATGGTGTCCAATTGTGCATGTTTATGTTGATAGTGTCCTATTGTGCATGTTTATGTTGATGGTGTCCAATTGTGCATGTTTATGTTGATGGTATCCTATTGTGCATGTTTATGTTGATGGTGTCCAATTGTACATGTTTATGTTGATGTTGTCCTATTGGGCATGTTTAGGTTGATGTTGTCCTATTGTGCAAGTTTAGGTGAATACCCAGAGGAAATTCACCCAGACACAGTGACAACTCCACACAGAAAGGCCCCTTGTGAATCCAGGACCTTCTAGTTTAGGCAGTAGTGCTTGTTACTCATCCTCCATGGTACGTCCAATGGGCGTAAGCAGAAAAGTAGAAATACACATTTAAATATGTTTCATCTTACAATAAAAGGGTAGAAACAATTCATATATAAACAAGTTTACTTTTATATTTTTTGGAAGATAATATATTATATACGCTGCATAGTTTTAGTAGCACATAATAAACATATATAGTGTAACATATTTTTGATTACTCAACCAGCCTTTGTGAGAAGAGGTTTTATTACTCAGACAGAGCAAGAATCACATACAAATGATATGTGAAATGTGAAATTTAGCCACACATAGTGCAACAAAATTATTTATCCTGTTCATAAAATACTTTGGATTTTTAAATAAATATTGCACATTTGTTAAATTCAACCCTCTAATGTGAAAGTCTCTCTCTTATAATGACTACAGTGCACAAAGTGACCCAGAGGAGCCGACACAATCACTGCATACAACCACTAACCACATGCCTACAGCCCACCAAAGTGCTGCGGATGACTTATTGATGGCGGGCTTGTTCTCCTCCAGTTTAATTATGAGCGCTGGTTAATTTGCGGCGGCTGGGGAGTGGTGTTGGGTGTCATTTAGCGATATCTCTCAACTTCCAACACCGCGCGACGCATCCATAATTCAGACGCAGCTCATGTGTGGCTAACAGGGCTTTATTTCCGCTCAGCCTTAACGGGTAAACTCAAGTGGAAAAAGGTCCGGCTCGTTCCTCCCAGTAGCAGAGTGACAAGTGTAGAAGCGTGAGTCAATATTTAAAACACTGTTGTGTCTAGGTTTTATAATTGTGTTGATTTAACAATTAAACTTGTATTTTTTTTTTGTAAAACCACATTAAACACTGCAATATTTGTTTTAAAGTTAAAGGTCCACTAACTTTTGTGATGGAAGATATGCTTACCTGCTTGTCTCCATGGAGATGTTAAGTCTGCAATGTTCCACAGTATGGCATTAAACATAAGTATATTTACTATATTGAATTACGCATGTTTTTATGGCTCAAAAATATCTTGAAAAACATGTATTCTTACTGTGAGCGGCGTCGCTTCTCCACAGATCTGACCTGTCTTGCTTGGAGATAGATACGTTTAATGCTATACTGTGAAACCTTCTTGGAATAGCAGTAACATCTCCATGGAGACAAGCAAGTGGCAGACCCTTCACCAGAAACGTTACATAGTTAAGCATAGGAGTGTACTCTGCCCCAATATCTTGTCAAGACCTCTTCTTTTTGCAATGAAAATACTGATACTTGTTTAACTGTTTGTAATACAATGTTTTATTTCGTAATCAACCCCCACATAGGAGAAAAACATACATGTATCACTTATTTCCTTCAATGACACCCTGCATTTATTTTTTTCTAGATATGTCTACTATGAATATAATTTTTTAGAACTTAAAATGATGTATGATTTCAAAAGCACACATTACTTTCCATCAGTCAGGCGTTCCCTATACTGGAATTTTGTATTAACACGCCATCTACTCGCAGCATAGGGACTTAAGCCATTAAGCAACATGCTCCAACATGCTAATATAAGCATACAGTTGAAATTAACATGGTTTGTAGTAGTAGAAATTGATTTCTGGACTTAGAAACAACAAGAGTCCTCCACATTTCTTCTTTTGTAATCAAAATGCCGGTCAAATTTGATGCAAGTGTTTACTGAGGCTCAGAGGGAAAGAACCTCGTGAACAGGATAAATGCAACGTGAATGAAGCTAAATACAACTTGTAAAATGATTAAAAGCTCAAAAAAGTCAGTTTGACATCATATGTGTATTTCATTACAGGAAGCTCTCATTGGTGTGGAATTTACAATGACTTCAAGACTCTAACTTTCATTTTCAGCAAAATAAACGTATCACATAGGTAAACACATCATACCTTAACCGATGTAGGGTGGATTAAGTGTGGGGTGAAACTACATGTATTGATCCTAAAGAAGTTTTTGACTTTTGTTCAATGTTTCTAACCCATTACCGACACCACCTGCTGTTCATCTTTGGGTTTTGTCTGTAGTCTTGCCCTGCTTTAGGGATCTTGTTCTCCGATGTATCCATTCCACAAAAACAGACCAGTCCTGGACAGTTTCTACTCACTCTCTCCAGCTTTATACTTTTCAATTTTTCTACTGGGACCTTCTGTCGACCACTCATATCTCCTACATCCTTACACCCCTCCCAATAGTCTCCGCTCTCCTTCCATTTCTCCAGCTTAATTTCTCCTCCCTAACGCACATCCATCCGAGCGCGTTCTCTTCCATCTGCTGTCTTGCCTGCATATCTTCCCTGTTTTTGTTTTTCTGGGGTTTTGGCAAGCCGTATTCACAATTGGTTTGCCGCCCGCTGACCACTGTTTCAGGCTCTCTTCTATCAATTACTGAAGTAGAGTAGAAAAGCAGACTGGAGTTCGGCCCAAAGACGAGAAAGATGAGCAGCCAAACACTGCGCGTTTGGGCCGTTTCCAGATCACATCTTGTTGTCGATATCGGCCGAGTGTCAAAAGCAATCATTAGAAGGTTAGAGAGGAAAATATTGTAGCATTCTGTACCAATTACTAGTAAATATAATGTATGAACAGTCAGATTCGCGTAAATAAAGCCTGTTCATTTACTTTAATTGATTAAAATACTGAAATGTTGCTGTTTTTACATGATTACATTGCTTTTACCAGAACAGAAATTAACATAAAATCATGACAAAGATTATTAATACAAGTTTTATGGTGTGTAACTTTTCCAGGTGTTCCAAATGGAGATTTTATTGTCTAGAAAGTTCCACAGTGTGGCATTAAACACTCTTTTATGTCATATTTATATAGAAGAAAGGTCAAGTTTCAGATCAGAAAAGAGGTTCGCCCCTTTTTTGGGCTTTAAAAAAAAAAAAAAAAATTCGATTAAAAATATGAATAATGCTAGATATCATGTTCAATGCCATACTAGGATGTGGAACATTGGCTGACGCTGAGCTCAGGATCAAGCAATAATGTTCCCAGTTGATGCCATGGAGAAAAACAAGTTTGTGATAATTAGGTTTGTTTAAAAACAAGATTATTAAACACACATTTTTCTATCATTATATTTGTCTTTGATCATAAAACGTGACGTGATAATTTTTGTGTGGCAGTGCATCGCGTTGGAGTGTGTCAGATTAGAGTCTAGCGCAACATTGCCAAGTGTGAGGTGGCACATTCTTGAGTTTACCTTTGCAGAAGTGCTTTTGGGTGTTCCTCTTGTCCCCGCCTCCTCTGTGTGGATTGGCTCCACAGTGAACAGGGCAGGCCTATGTCCCAGTCCGTGCATATTCGTCTGCTTTAGGTGCTGAATACCCTTTCTGTCTTCGAATATGTGCATTGCTGAGCATGTGTAGTTGCAGGCACACCTGCTGGCCACGCTGGGCGATAGGTCAATGCTTATTGTAGGCCAGGTGAACACAACAGCAAAGCCATGCATGTTTAGGGAATTTGGACAATCACTCCTTCCTCCCTCTTGACTCCCTTATCGGGGAGATCCCTGCTCTCACACTCTTCCTTCTGTGGAGGGCATTCAATCTTTGCCTTTTTGAAGCAGTGAAAAACGGCATTGAGGTATTGTCATAGATTATATTAAGTGCTCTGATATAAACGTGTATATAGAGGTAAGTCAGTTTCTAGCCACGATATCGAGTGGTCCCAGTATTGCCACATCTATGTGTGTTCATGGGCGACTAATCATATTTCTGATCAGCACATAGATTTAATCATTTCTGTTTAGTGGGAGTATAGTAGCCAGTAGTGGACCAGTCAATTTCGCAGTATTTAGTAAGTAGTAAGTATCATGATTGATATGGAGTAGTAGTTGTAGTTGAGGTAGGGGTACGGCGTAGTTTGCATAGCTAGTTGTGAAGTAAGATATGTATATTGACTTTGATGTATAGATAGCTGGGGCGTAAGTGTATCGCAAGTTATGGTTCAAAAGATGATTATGATCATGAACAAATGAGGTTCAAGCTTGTTCTAGTTTAGAAAGCACTTAAAAATCACCTTTCCTGGACAATTTTAGAATTTTTTAACTGTTCCTTTTTGTGTTGAAAATGTCCTAAATGACCTACTAAATAAAGAGCATTTAAAAGTATATCATTCTGGTATCAAAATTGTATATTCCTTAGTCTCGAAATCGAATTAGAAATGTTAGAAATGTGTCGTAGTAGTAGTAATAGTAGTAATCAGTGGGATGAAGACTTCTTTCTTTTTTTTGCCGCAGAAGACTGAATACTTGCATTAAATTGTATTTTGTAACGTTCACGGTCCAGAGTACTGTTCTGAAGTCGATTATTTACGCATTATACTAGACAATAATGCACCAAAAATGGAGCGGGCCACGTTCCAAAACACTTTTGAAACGGTTTCTACTTAAAACATGTTCATGTTTAGTTGCATTATATTATACTGTAGAAACGTTTCATGTTTGTTATACTGTTATTTATTACTAATTTGAGGAGAAGAAATTGCAGACGCACTTACTACACAAGCCGTGTTTTCTACTGATTTTTGTGATCTAGTACTGGCTCTGCAACGTATTCCTTTGGTTTTAGGAAAGTAACTGTATTCTGAAAAGCACTCAAATGAAGTAGTAAGTGTACCACAATGCAGTTACTCAAAATGAAATACATATTTTTGGTACATTTACTCCCACACACTGTCAGTAAATAAATATATAGCCTGGTGTTTGATGCATGCACCGCCCAGGCATTCACGCTGCGATTTACCTGCCCTACATAAGACAACATCGTATTTCAAGATAATAAAACGTTTGATTTATTTTTAAGGACACGTGCAAGATAAATTTGCTGCTAATAATAATATTTGTCAATTTCCCCAGTGCTGAATATTTATGAGAACAATACAATACTGTGGACATAATAGTTTTGGTAGAATCGATTGTGATTTGATGTAGCTGTTGCATTGTGATATCTTGAGCAATTTTCAACATCATGAAAAAGTATAAATCAACATTGAATACACTGAATCATTATGACTGTAGGAATGCAAATGGCACAGTGGCCAAAATGCTGCTGAATGTTTTAAAGTCCTTGCTTAAAGGTGCACTATGTAACTTTTCTGGTCCACGGACTGCTTATAGATGGAGATGTTTTTTGCTTTGCCTGGGATACGTTAAACTTATCCGTTACGTATATTTATTCTGAATGACTGAAAACACAGTTTTTTAAAGTGCTGAACTGTAATTTGGTCTGTGGGCATCACCTGCTTGTCTCCATTTACTGTACATACGTCGCCATATTGTTGTAACATTCCAGGCAAATACTAACATCTCCATGGAGACCAGCAGATGCCGGACCCTCCACTAGAAAAGTTATATAATACACATTTAAAATATTATGATAATACAATCTGGTAGAACTTTTACTGCACTTTAGTTAGCCTTAATGAAGTATGAACAAAGACTTAATTCAGAATAAACACAGAGTTTGTGAAGAGCTTAGTAACTACTTAATTAGTTGGGAATGTCGTCATTATTCATGCTTTATTAAGGCTGAAAACCCTTATCTTTCAGGATGATTTTCTCTAAAACGCCTGAATAAAGTGATACCCAGTTTAAACTGGAGCTGTTCCAGAACACTTTGAAGTACAAACAATTTATCTAGACTCTTTGTGAAGCTGATCCGCTGTAGTCGTGGCCTCTCATGTCTCATTTACTTTCATTGTAATGCACGGAGGAACATTTTATTTCAAATCCTACCTAGATTTACTTTGGTAAATATATGAAGGAGAAAAGCTGCTTTTGGAGGTTTGGATCGACAGACAGCAGACTGAGCATTTGTTGTGTTTTTGACAATACCTGTTTCAAAGTTGAAGCTAATTTCACTATTATTATCTTCCCAGGAGCTTGAAAGTAATTTTTCATCAGATGGTGGACAAAATGGAATAAATGGTTTCATGGAATTATAAGGGGTTTTCAGTGTTTTTAATATAATGTGTTAAATAAAAAGGTCATATGGTCATATATTGGTTTTTATTCATTATATTCCTCTTTCACTCCCCAGTGTACTGTAGCCACAGTTGCCCTGGGGCAGGCTGATAGAAATATGGTTGCAATTTAACAAATTCAAGGTCTCCAGACCAGTTTTTGACTCTCTGATGTCTGTCTCTTTGTGTCACAGGTATGTAACAATACCCGAAATATTGTGGGTTGTCACATTACGTTAAAAGTATTACTTTTGTTCCTGCAGCAACAAAAAAGCACTCTCACATGTTAATATTTTAGATTATGACAGTAATGATTCACAGGAAAATCCTGTAAAGGCATTTTAAACGGAAAAAGAAGTCGTAGTTTTCCTTCTTTTTTTTTATTTCTTTCTTTACTTTTCTTTGACCTGGCAAGAACCCATTAAGATCAAGACCTCTTTTACGAAGATGACTTGGGGCAAAGTGAAATTATACCAGCACACAAAAGTCAGCTGTTAGCATCTTCAAAATATTGTCAAAAATATCATACTGTGAAATGGATACGGTGACAATGTCGTACAGACAGATTTGGATATTGTAACATTCCTGCACTGGTGTTGATATGAAAAAAAAACCCTTAAAATCATCACCTCAAATGAATTTTCTGTATAAATCCATGTTTTCACCAGGGAGCTCTGCTGGTTTCTGATCACACGTCACCAGTGCCCACCCAGACAAGCCGAGGGTAATTAATTTAGCATAAGCATACATTATCAATCATCTTTAGACTGTAAAGGGAACACACTGTATATTCTACTAATTGGCTAAATTACCTTGACAAATTCCAAGTGTCAAAAATACTGCGTATGAAAACGACCTTGCGTTGATTAGATTGCAGGTTTGTTGTAGTTCTGGTAATTGTTACAGTGGTTGTTTCTGAAATGAACATTTTTAGCATCCAGTAGTAGTAAGAGTATTAGAAATAATGATTTTTACCAAAGTAGTTGTTAATTGTAGCTGTAGTAATAGCCATAATACTGAATGATAGCAGCACCGCAAGCAGCAGTTATTGGAATATAGATGTATAGTCATTTTTATTGCAGTATTAATTAACTTCAGTAGCATAGCATAGCATAGTGCAGTAGAAGTAGTAGTAACAGCAAAAGCAGTCTTTTATTCTTGTAATGTAATGTTTAAATCGTACTGAGCAGAACAAATAAGATAGTTTCAAAGCTGATAAATGAAGTGTAATGTTTCCCCCCCTCAAGTAGAATAGTTATTAGTACACAAAGGTCCAGAGTCTCCACAATGTGGTCGGCAAGCCTGGCAACTGCCTCACGGTCGTTTCACTGTGTCAACTTCAGTAAACAAATCACATGAGAAGCCGCAGTGTGGTCCGTATTTCCAAGGCCTGAAAAGGGCCCTACCAACTCCAGAGAGACCCCCCCATGCAACGTATGAAATAGCCAAATGCAACGACGGCCTGAAAGCACCATAAGCATTACAAATGGCACTCACACATCCCTCTGAAGAGGCCCCTTTAGCGGTCAAACTTTCACATACTCGCATAGATGTAGAGCGGGACATTTATGAAGCGCATGTTCCCTTCAGAGTTTCAAAAAGATGTAGGAAAGACAATGAGAGACCATGGTAAGAAAGCCCTTAAAGTTAGCAGTCTGGCTCCTTAACAAGCAACAAATGCAACTTTGATAGTGTAGGAGGGAATGCAACGCTGCTAATATTAAACCTATTGAGTTATTTAAGCTAAAATTAAGTAACATAATGTGAAAAACAACTGTCTAACCCCCTCGCTGCGGGTATGAATCTGTCTCCTCTTGATATAATGTGACAGCAGCCTACATTAAGACGTGCCAACAAATCTTTTTTTTACTCACCTGCCTTGTTGATAGGACGTCTCTGTGTTCGTGTAATTATGCCTTCTGTCCAGAATCCTCGTGCTGTTTATGACGTCACTGTAATGTGGGATTATGAGAAAGAAGTTCTGTATTCTTATATATATTAGTAAAAAAAAAATTGACTTTATGACAACTAATTTAATGGTAAAAAAAAAAAGAAAAAAAGAGAAAAAAAATCCTAAACAGGGTAGAGCCTCGGATGCCTCTTTTGCCAAGGCCCCCCAGGTGAATTATGAATATACTGTACAACCTTATCGATCTCCCTTACACAGTAAAGTCAGACATAAAAGAACATGGAATGCTTCAGGAATCAAGCAAATCATATAAGATAAACAAGTAATATTGCAGTGATACTGTAGTACTATCCCAATTTGAATGTTGCGATTGTGCAAGTGTGACTGCACCCTTAGTCTAATCAAGGTTTAGTTACAGGTCTAACACTTGTGAGCCCCTGTGATATATTCTCTTTGGTATGTTATTCAGCTATTATTATGTACTATTTATAAAAAAATTTTTTTAGGACTAATAGTTTATGCTAATGGCCAGTAATTAAACATAAAAGGATAGTTGATGTCTGATAAGATTACAACTATAATTTCCCATTATTTCGTGATCCCTAAACTAAAGTAATGCAGTAGTTGCAGTATATTTACTCCGTTTACAACATAGTATTAGTAGAAGTATGATGTTTTCAAACCATGCCATTTGCCGAGGCGTGTTGACCTGTCAGGCCGCGTCTCCCTGGTTTTATGTTCACTTTGCGGGTTTACAGAGTGCTTATGCTTGTGGTGCTCAGCAGTTTGAACCGGGCCAAAACAATGGAGTCATCAGAGAGGAGGGGGGGGGGCGCGCTTGTTTTCCACACCCTGACCCCTTTTCCTGACGCGCCACATTAGACCTGTACAGCGCACGTCTCTCCTTTGCATACAAAAGGTCAGGGAGATAAATCAAAGCGCCCATCTGTGAGTCTGCCCATTCATCACTGCGGCGAGGGCAAAGCGTCGGGCGTAATCAGATTTGCTCCTAAATATAAGATGAATGGGCTTGTTAGCGGGATGTTTCTGTGGAAGAGGCGCTTTGCACGAACATACTGTAATAAGAGTCGGGTAGGGACACGTGTCGGCTTAAAGGGTTAATATGGTTGGAAAAAAAAAAAGCAGTGATGAAGCATGAAGATTATAGAGTTAGCGTCAGTGTTCAGTCTACCAAAGGTGTGTGAGCTTTTAGAAACCGAGAGAAGCTCTTGAATTAAAGTAAAGTGAAACCAAGTTACTGGAGCTCTGGGGCAGGAGATGAGAAACACCATATCACTAAAAGTAAAAAAAAAAAAAGAATAAGCACCTTTTTATACCAATGTTTTTTTTTTTTTTTTTTTTTTTCTTCTCCAAAATACGTATGCCAGCCACGGCTTCACGTTTTCAATTCCCTGCTCCGACAATTGGTGGATTGAATTTAATGTGCTTCCTTTCTCATTCCCATCTATAGGCCAAAATATAATTTGGCCATTTGCATGTTTTGCGCAGATTTTATGGCACTAAAGAATGCTATATTGAAATTTAGCATTTTTTAGCAATTTGAAATTTTTTGGCCTGAAATCTTACATGATGAGGCTTTGGATTTATTTTATGGCAGTGTCTCAGGTCCCAATTTGTAGCACATTACTGGTGGCTCTAGGGACTTCACGGATTAAAAAGTGCACGATGTAACTTTCCTGTCCGCCACCTGCTTGTTTACTATCTTATTACCTTGTGTGGGATGTGCCATAAACTTCCTCCATGGAGACAAGCAGAGGACACCACCAGGACACGTTACAAGATATCAGATCTGTGGAGAGGTGAACACAGTAAGAATGCATGTATTTCAAGGTTTTATTGAGCAATTAAAACACTTAACATCTGAAAAGTTACACAGTATATTTTTAATTAAAATTTGAATACAGTTTATTGTCTGCTCTGTTTTTGGTACTGCTCCACTGATATATATCCAGAAGCATTTCAAGAATGGTCAAAATAGAAAAAAAAATTCTAACTAAGACTATTAATTAGCCTTTAAAGCCATTCTTTTATGTTTCCTTGCAAAGTGTTGTAAATCTACCCCTATTGTTTTGAAACTTCATTTTATATTCTTGAGTTGAGGCATGTCCTTATTTCCTAAAGAACAAATCAAGCCCGATTATGTTCTGCACTTTTAATTTACCCCTCTAGGTTTTTGGCACGATGTTTGTTAGCTTAGCGACACTCGCGCTTGTTAGCTAATCCGCCGTGATGCAACACAGTGTAATCCAATAGCAGGCTACTGAAGCTCGCATTGTAGCCTTTCAGGGCTTTTTTCTCGCTGCCATCCCTGCTGCTACATTAATTAAATCTCCTTCTTTTTTACTTTTATTGTAACCTCATGATGCTAAAATCTTTGTAATCAGTGCCCCCGTCGTCTCATAACAAGATATGCAATTAGCGTGATCGGCTACACATTTTCTGCTCGTTTGAACTTGAAAAAAACATCTCTCCAATGAAACTAGCCTCTGTGTTTTAACCTCTCCTCTGTCATCTCCGTCTTACGATCAGCAAACGACAAGCGATAAGTTCAGATGGAAGATGCTAGCAGTGCCACGCTAACCAAGATCACACCTCTCCCCTGCTCGGCTAATTAGAGTTAATTATTAATACGCTTTGATTTTAGACGCGCTCCCCCAACGTCAGGTGCCAAAGTATGTTTTTACATGTTTTTACAAATGAAAGGAGAGAAACCAAATTGATTGATACAGTTTTTTTTCCTCCGTCTCACTCCGATCTTCTCGCTCGTACCTTGCTGCTTGAATCAAAGGGCCGACCGGTTTAATTGAAGGCAAGAGGGTGTTTGAAAGTCAATTTGAACGCGTCGCCGAAGTTCAAGTTAAAAGAGGAAAGTTATTTGATGGATGAGTCTGTGGATGAGGTTTGTGAACAGCGCTGGTGTGTATTGGTTTTGGATTTGGGCACTTTTAAACCGGTTTTATCAGATTATTTGGAGGGAAAGTTAGGTCTTCGAGGTAACTTTGGGTAATACTTTAGAATTCGTTACAACTGATTTTTAAAAGCAAATGTTTTTGGTAATAGTTCAGTAGTTCAGTATTTTTAGGTATTTTCATGACACCTGGTGGAAAAATTTATTATATTTTGTTTAACTCTAAAGGAATGGAGGAAATTTATTTTATTTTATTAACTCTATTTGAGCCACCAACTAAATTCGAAACCACTTTTTCAAATGTAATGATAAAATGCAATAATAATAGACAAAATGATAATAAAAATACTGGCATTTCGGTTGTAACTTGTGGCAGACATATATGATCCCTCTATTTTTGGTTTTATTTTATCGAAGAATATCTAATTACAAAAAAAACAGACGTTTGTTCACACATTTCTAGTTAATTGGGAATCTCTGGGGGGAGAGGTGTGAAGAAGGTCCTCATTTGAGTGTTTATTACAAGGATTTTTAGGAAGTGTGCCCAGACTGACGCAACCAAAAAACACAATTCTAACAGCTGACAAAATGATGTCTGCCGTGGCGTAATTATTTTACTGTCATAGCCTATGTGACATAAAAGGAGGGTATGTAGAATATCACATTTTATAACCATGACCAATGTGTCCCCAGGTACGAGGTAAACATGTTCAAATCAAGTGTGGCTTTTTCTCAATTGCACTTTTAGTAGTTGTATGTCTTACAGTGGACTGCTTCATCTTTTGCGTTTACTATGTGCATTTGTTATTAAAACCTTAGTTGCACAGAGGTGGTGTTAGTGCTTGGTAAAATACAATAATATGTATTAAAAAATATCATCAAATGTTGTTTCAACACTTAAAGCTGCACCCTTTTCTTGTTCTTTTACAAGGAGCCCCTTCCCCCATAGACCACTGCACGATGTTAAGTGATTACTAGTGCAATAGTTCTGCTGACTAATTTGTACTTTTTGGGTGTTTGAATGTGCAATAAATTTTTTCGGTGCATTATGTTTTTTCAGCATCAGGACTGGGTTCTTGAGTACTTTGTATTGGCAACTGTACTGTTTACTGTCTGTTTTGACAAGTCCTTGTGTCTATTGCTTGTCCAACATGACTCTCTCCATATAAAACAATAAAGGCTGATCTAATTATGAAAATGTTATAATCAATGAACGCGTCTGATATGTTGCTATATGTTATATGTTTTGGGATGAGAGTGAATTTGCTGTGATGACGGTCCAGACTACTTTAGAAAATCAAGTACCCCAAATGTAATAAGTTAATCTTGGCATTCTCCAAATTTTTCAGCTATAAGATAAAAAGCTTGGTTATGTCACCTGGTTTCCTCGGAAGACGAATTATCAAATGAACATAGGGGCTTTGGGGTGCAGAGGTGGTGTTGGCACAAGGTCGAAGTGCAGGGCCGACCCTGAGAGCATGGCCGTCACATGTGATGACAGTCAGATCCTGAAGGTGAGTGGAGAGGAGGAGAGGAGGCTGTGGGTTCATGTATGAGACATAAATCAGATGTGAAGTGTGCCGGGGTTATGGCCTGTATACACTGGGCTGGCTGGAGTCTGCAGAGGGACACAGAGGTGCAGAGTGATGACCATAACTGTACTTTTGAGTCTAATCTCACTCATTCAAGTTGTCACATTTTAAACTGTCATCTTGACAACATGACTTACTTTTAGGACGATACGCCACGTTACACTAATCCATTTCTTATGATATTTATTGCATATTGTGGTGAGACTAACAGAACTATAAAACATGTTTTTTTGTTCCCCTTTTAAAAAGCATTCTATTTTAAATAATTAATATAAAAGTGCTAAATAACATTTATTTCTATATGTTGTCTGCACTGAAGTTGAGGAAAGGATCATGGTCTATGTTATTCCCACTGCTGCAACAAAGCAGTGCATTTGATCAACATATTACAGTTCAATATATTGGGACTGTGACAGCCGACAGTACACAAGAATTTTGATAGTACAGTATCACAATTTTGTGGTTATATTCCTCTATATTTTTAGCCTTGTTTTGAGTTTGAATTCAAAGTAGATAATCATATTATTGACATTGATTGATCATGATCCTGTCATGTTGTAAATGGTGGAAGGTCTCCATAGAGATTTTATTGACAAATACCTCTCAATAAGAATTTTTTCACATTTTAGCAATGAAAATGCCTCTGATTGAATAACCCTAAATAAATGATAGAAACAATTTGATGTCATATTGTGGAGCGTTCCAGGCAATGCAATAGCACCTCCATGGAAACAAGCAGGCGGTGCATTTTAGGATTCCAGTCAGTACTAACAAACAGCTCCTTGTTGTTTAATTCTAAACAACAATGCACCATGGAAATTGGAGAATACACATTTACAAAAACAAAAATCTCTAAATCCCATCTAGTGGCAGAAAATGTTATGTGCTTCAGCCTTGGAATACACTGTGTAAACCTGTTAATAGAGTCATTACGACAAAAAATACCTCATGAATGAACCCATAATTGTCATGGAATGAAAAATCTAATTTATAAACACTGACAGTCCCACGTCCATTTTTTCCCCCATTTTTTTTTTCTAGGACCACCGCTAACACCTCCCGAACTTGTCGCTCCTCCATCCCTTACTTCGGCTCGGTGGAATAGACTCATCACCCGCCGCACCAAAACAAATAAATCCTCCGGGCTGCACTTTTGATATGTAAGGAGCCGCTCGTTCACTCTTCTGAGATCTTGTTATGTGGCGCATCAGCCCCGTGTCTCCATCTGTCAAAGTGGGATTTCTCCACCTCCAAAATAATGATCCTCTTTCTTCACCGCCGAGGCCCAGCTAAAGTATGTGCTTATTTAAGATGGCTTTGCACCGCGCTTGCACTGTGGTAGGTGCGACTCGGGGGCCTCTGGAGTGATGGCGGAGGGGGTTAGGAGTAGAAGACACAAACAAGCGCGGTATCAAGAGGTGCCAGTGCCCGCCATGTGTGAGAGCAAGGCTGTGGTTATTGTCTGCGGATTTTCACCATGATAGATGTCATAAAAATATATACCTTTTCCTGGTGGTGCTGGGTGCAGAGGAAGCCGGGGAGATTGGAGGCAGGAGACATGATTTAAGGAGGTAAGTGATGGTGTGAATCAGCCTGTCAGGCCTGAGGAAGTTCAGCCTGTACACAATAGGAGATATTTATAATGGGGTTTGAGTACTTGAACTTTATTTAAATGTACACAATGAAACTATTGACTGTCAGGGAATAACGTTATCTGAACAAATCACTTTTCAAAGCAATGTCAAATGTTACAACATGTAAGTTATGAGTTATGATGATGATGATGATGTTTTCATAAGAAATAATAAATACTATGCTTTTTCGCTGGCATTTATTTACAGTCTATAAGGGCTGCAACGGTTTATAATATTGACTAAGCAAGTCGAATATAAAAAAATTTAAGTATATAAACGGCGACAATAAAGATTGTCACAACCCCAAACATGCATAAATCACTCTAAATACAACTATGTGAGTTAATTATGATGGAAACATTCTAAAAGCTCTTATAAGTGACTTGGACTGGACTAGAGCCAGCTGCTGTTGTTACTGCCCCTGCAAACGCTGCCTCTGTACATCTGAATCACACCTTCAACTCACTTTTAGGTCATATGAGCTCATCTTGTAATTGAACAGTGTAGATCAACAGTGATCGCCCACTTTGAGGTCCAGAATCATAGACTTAAAAAAACTGAATAAAATAAGTAATTATAACAATAAAATTACATGGTTGACAAATTCCTAGGGGCTAATCAGATATGCGGTAACTAGTGACCGTATCATTTTCGGTCACCAAAACATCCCCGGTTTATCACGTTTGGATGCTAACGCTAAGACTCCAATTGAAAATGCATTTGTGCCAAGCTAACTCAATCACTGGTGTTAGAGCCAACTTAGAGAACCTTACCAGCGTGTAGAAGCAGGCGTTCTGCTTACAAACGCTGGAAGAAAATTATATTTGCACCCTGTAGTGCTTTAAAAGCCTTAATATAAAATAATTTAATGGTAATTTTGAAAATTAAGCTGTTGCTATCTGAAACATTTTGTTTGGGTTATATTGGATATCCCTTGAAAAAAATGGCAAATGAGGGCTTTAAGTGGGCTTTGGCCATCCTAGAGGGTGTGCCTTTATGATTAAACACTCTGTAGAAAATGCCGCTTGGAAATTGCAGGGCTGGATATACTTTTTTCATAATAATGGCAACTGACTTTATATATCAAATCATTCACAGAGAAGAACGCACAATTGCAGTTCCTATCCAAGCTGAAAATGCCAAAACACTTAACAATACCCTATCTGATGCTATATTGTTAATAATAGTTATTATGGCTGTGCTTGTTTGATCTGATTATCAGTCATTTGTATCTCTGGAGCATAGGCACGTTCTTAAAGCAAACATCAAAGTGAGTAGTTCACATAAAAAGGTGCATCCTGTATGTTTGATGAGTGCAATTATCTGAGCTCCTTAATGCTCCTCGAGTGGCCCTTGTAGATGAGAGAAGAGGCTGAAAGAAGGTATTTAATTATTCCTTAAAATCAAAACATGGATAAATAGATAATTATATTTGAAACCAATGCCAATGCAGATACAATAGATCGGCTCTGTGCTGTGGGTATGTGTGCTGGGAATATACATATATATTTGTATGTAAACAAAGTGGTCACATTTAGCTGCTACCAACCATTCATTTCAAATCATTAGAGCTCCTGCACGTGACGTCACACCACCCCAGCATACACCACAAAGCTCCACACTGGCAGTGATGGCAAAAGAGTTTTTGCATTAAAACGGCACCGGCCGGCATTACAAAACTTTATCAGAGTTACAGAGATTAGAGATTGTGAATTGGAGATCCAGGATGGACATATAATCAAGGGCGGAAGAAATACAGACCATTTGATCGGATTGAAGAAACTCCAGATTGACATGAGAAATGGATTTCTGTAACTACGCTGCACTAGTACTGAGTCAAGGTGCTCATTAATTAAAGTGGCTTGAAAAAGTATTCGTATCCCTGGAACTTTTCCACATTTTCTCATATCACGACCAGAACTTAAATACACACAAACACAAAGGGGCAAACAATTGTGACGTGGAAGGAAAATTATATATTATTTCCAGAAAAGAACAACAACTGTGTGTGATCTAATCTCAGTATAAATGCAGCTGTTCTGTGAAGAGAAGGTTGAGGAGCAAACAGCATCGTGAAGACCAAAGAACACACCAGACAGGTCGGGGAGAAAGTTATGGAGGAGTTTAAATCAGGGTTAGGTTATAAAAAGATTTACCAAGCTTTGAACATCTCACAGAGCACTGTTCAATCCATCATCCTGAAATGGAAAGAGCATGGCACTACTACAAACCAACCAAGACAAGGGACAAGCCGTCCACCAAAACTTACAGCCGAACAAGAAGAGCACTGATCAGAGATGAGCCATAACTCTGGAGGAGCTGCAGAGATCCACAGCTCAGGTGGAGGAATCTGTCCACAGGACAACTATTAGTTGTAAGCTACACAAATCTGGCTTTTATGGAAGAATGACAAGAAGAAAGCCATTGTTGAAAAACAGTTATAAGAAGTCCTATTGGCAGTTTGCCATAAGCCATGTGGGGGCAGTAAACATGTGGAAGAAGGAGCTCTGTTCTGATCAGACCAAAACGTTTTTGGCCAAAAAGCAAAACACTGTGCGGTGGAAAACTAACACAGCACATGACTCTAAACACACCCTCCCACTGTCAAACGTGGTGGTGCAGCATCATGCTGTGGGGCTGCTTTTCTGCAGCAGGGACAGGGAAGCTGCTCAGAGCTGATGGGAAGATGGAAGGAGCCAAATACAGGGCAAACCTGTTGGTGTCTGCAAAAGACTTGAGACTGGGGCAGAGGTTCACCTTCAGCTGGACAACAACCCTAAACATAAAGCCAAAGCTACAGCGGAATGATTTCAAACAGAACATTCATGTGTTAGAACGGCCCAGTCAAAGTATAAACCTAAATCCAATCGAGAATCTGTGGCAAGATCTGAAAACTGCTGTTCACAAACGCTCGCCATCAAATCTGACTGAGCTTTAGCAATGGGCAGAAATGTCAGTCTGTAGGTGAACAAAGCTGAGACATACCCCAAAGGACTTTCAGCTGTACTTTTGCACCCTGCACTTATTTTTTCTATGGAAATCATGTATAATTTTCCATCCACTTCACAATTGTGTGCCACTTTGTGTTGCTCTTTCACAAAAAATGCCAATAATATTTCTTTAAGTTGGTCAGTGGTCGTGACGTGATAAAATGTGGAAAAATTCCAGCGGTACGAATACTTTTGCAAGCCATTGTAAGCTACAAATACTTTGAGGAAAGATTTAACCCCATCATAACGATTCAAAATCTTTAAGATTTTGAATCCCTTTAAGACAAAAGCCTTTCAAAAAACAGCATTTGCATAATTGATTGTTTAATAAAATCACCAAGTATAGTTGAACCAATGATTTTTGGGTGTTTATTTTAATTGACATGAGTGTATTTAGTCTTCAGTCATGCACAAAAACTTCACAGTTATCAAAGTATAACATGTTATTCACATATTGCGTCATTTTCGTTCGGCCCGGCGGCACTCCCTTTTCTGTGCCCTGACCGAATCATCATTTCTCCATGGCGCCTTCTGCTTATTTTTTAACTATTTTAGGGGCAATGGTGTCGAGAACATTCAAAACACTAGATGTAACAGAGTTCAACAAATCATTTACATTAGAACATGAGACATTTTCAAAGTTTATCATTTCCATAAACAGTTTTCCTGTGCTGTCATTTATGTGTCTTCTCCGGACAACTGCAGGACCAGCTGGTGGTTTGGGGAAAACAGACGAAAGAAGACACAGACATGATCAGACAGCGCAACATCGACCACATTGACGTTTGAAATATTAACTCCCTTTGTAATTAGAAGAGCTAGAGTGTGCCCTCTGCTGTGGGTGGGGCCACTCACGTGCTGAGTAAGACCGAAAGTTTCAAGGACAGCATGAAGCTCTTTAGCGTTTCTATCACAGATATTATCAACATGAACATTGATATCACCTGTTATGACCAAACCATCAAAGTCTGTGCATACGACTGAAAGCATCTCAGTAAAATGATCAATAAAACTTTGGCAGTGCTGAGGAGGCTTGTATAAAACAATGAAGAGAATGGATGGAGACTGTTTTAGCTCAATTTTAAAGGCTACGTACTCAAATGTTGAAACACACCCCAAAGGACAACCTGTGGGTCACTATTTCATCTCTAACAAAAGCACACACACCTCCTCCCTTTTTGTTTTCTCGTGTTTCAGATTCAAACATAATGTTGGGTGGAGCCGATTCTATTAGAACTAAATTTCCTGTGTTTTTGTCAAGCCATGTTTCAGTTAAAAACATAAAATCAAGATTATAAGAAGAAATCAAATGATTAATTAAGAATGATTGTTTACATAAGGATCTGACATTTAGCACAGCAAGTTTCAGACTAGTTTCAGTGAGACTGAGACTTTTTACAGGGAATATGAATCAAGTTTCTCAGATTGGGCAGGTTGACTCGCATTTTGTTTTCCCATCTGTGTGATGTTACTAAAGAAATAGCATTAGGGGAGGCTGTTATTACACAGGGCCCCGGGTTGTTTTGATTTTATTATGACTATAAGTCCCGGCAACGCTGAGACCCAGTGCATCCTAGCTATGGAGGTACCAGGTGAAAGGCGAGGGGGGATGGGGGGGGGCTTTTGTTGGTGTAGCGGGACCAGGTGAAAGGCGAGGGGGGATAGGTGGGGGGGCTTTTGTTGGTGTAGCGGGAGCCGGTGAGAGTTTGGGACCAGGTGAAAGGCGGGGGGTTTAGGTGGGGTGATTTTTGTCTGTGTAGCAACAGTCAGGGGAGAGTTCATCATCGTTGATATCAGAACTCTTGATCTTGCTATATCAGGCGTGAGTGGAGCCATCTTAATGCCTGATTTGATCAGATATTCAAGATGGCTGGGAAGGCCCCTGGGTGAGGGTGGTGATGGAAAGGAGAGTGAGGAATCTGTAGTGGAGAGTAGATGTTGCAGGGGGATCCAGGGCTGCTCTGAGGGCAGGGGCGATGGCAGGGATACTGCCGGGCCCGCCACAGATGGGTCCAAGGCCTTTGATGAGGACCGTGCGGGAAAGAACTGAAATGACTCCTGCGCTAGCCGTGGTGAAGATTGTTGTGGTGCTGCTGCAGATGAGTCCTTTGCTGGAGGTGGTGGAGGTGATTGTGGAGCAGCTGGAGTTGAATTCTTTGCTGGTGGTGGTGCAGCGGCTGCTAATAAATCCTTTGGTGGAGGTTGTGGTTGTGGTGCTGCTGATGTTGAAACATTGGCTCGGTCTCTGGCTGATGGAGCAGGAATTCTTCTCTCATTGATTTCTTCCCTAACTATCTGCTCAGGACCCTGTCCAGGCCCAGTCCAATGCCTTCAGAGCGTGGAGCAGGTTCTCTGTCAGCACCCTCACTCCACCTCTACAGAGGTGTGGGCCATTTCTCTTAAACAGGTCCTCTCGTTTCCAGAATAGATAGAAGTTCTCAACGTGGTGCAATCTTCTTGTTGCACACTCTTTGGACAGCCACGTGTTCAGCTGAAGCAGCCGGCTAAACTTGTTTATCTTCCTGTCGATGTTTGGAAGAGGTCCACTTATGAATGCTTTTATTTCCATTTTATCAAGCACGTCGAATAACTCCAAGAAGTCTGTTTTCAAAACTTCAGTCTCTATGTGTTGTATGTCCACTGCCCTAGCATGCACAATCAGCTAGAAGGAGTCCACCACCGTGGAAGGAGGTGTGGAGTCTGTAATGGTGAGGTGGGGCTGGGGGGTTAAGACTTTCCTGAACTGTAACTGTGGTCAGGAAGGACCAGTGGACTTACAGAAATCACTCCAGACTGACCACTGAGCTGTTTGTTTCAGGTAGTTAGCAGCTGGCTAATGCTAGTTTACATATTATTGGGTGGCTATGCTAATAAACGTTAACCTACTTGCAGACAGTTTTAACAAGCCTAATTTCCAACTGTCTCTCACCTGCACACAAGGTCTGTGCTCTTTAAACCTTTAGGGCTTGTCTGGTGCAGAGGGCTTGAGAACAAGGAAGATTAGATGTAAATGTCCGCAAAGGTTTGCTATTTGTTGTTTGCTACTTTTAAGTGTTGTCAACAATGTGCTGTTTTTAATGACTATCTAACAGCGGAGAGGCAACAGCCTGCGGTGACCTCTTCAACATGGCGCTGACAAAAAAGATGACTGAAACCCATCAATAGAACTTAACTCAACTCTTACTAACAGTGTATGTATGGACAAAACACAAAATTCCAAAAACATCTCTAAGTTCAGCTCTTCTTTCTCATCATCTCTCCTTTCTCCTCATTTAAGAAAATTCGGATGCACAAGTTGGCATTTCCATGTTTTATAGAGCTTAAAATTAACTTGGAAAGTCATGTACGTAACATTTTAGTATTGACGTCAACGCATGCTTCGTAAATAAGGCCCCAGATCTGTGAAGAGGCAAGCTGCTCACAGTATTATTTCTCATTTATTACACTTAAAAAAAGGCATGAACGCTTCTGTCCATTTTCAGCCTCATTCTGTCCGTCATTTGGGTCATAAGCGGTTCGTAATAGAGCTGTACATGTGCTGACCACTGGGGACAGTAGTGAACACACCGTAACACTGGAAGATAAAATTTTTCTGAAGTGACAACAAGAACAAGCAGCAAAATACCTTGTTTTCTTGACTCGTTTCCATCAACTCCCATGAGTGCCTCCATGTTTGTTTTTATTGATGCACTTTTAATTCTCTTTTGGTCAGTTCTCTAACTGACTTTGAGCGCCCTCAGGTAGTTATTTACATCACAGCTTTGACAATAGAAATGGTTGGAAGTATAACTGCGTTGACACGCAGATCTGTTTACATACAAAAATAGAGCTTTTAACTGTAATAGAGCACTTTTTAACTCCAGCACTGCAGTTGGGAGTGGACAGTGGGTATCCTTCTGGCAGCAGAGTAATACAGGGGTCGACCAAGAGGTGAGGCCAACACAGCCGGTGCTCCAGTCCTGAAAAACAGCTTGGCCCTTGGACTGGCCTCCTCTTCTCTGTACTGTCAGGCTGATGGAGGTGAGCGCCCCCTGGTGACCCACCTCTTACCCACTGGCCCACTCCACCGTCTAATTGAGATTGTTTGGAAAAGCCAGTCTGTTCCCAAGACGCAACCTTAAGCTCATCTTAAACAATCAGAGCAGAGCATGCTGGGAAGGCTCGGCTGTTGCCTAGCAGGTATCCAAATGCATAGACGCAAGTGCAAAAGGCCAGAGGAAGCTATATGTGTTGAGGAGAACAGTGCCGTCAATATAAAGTCAACAGCAATTTGTGTCTCACAAAGAAAAAACTAAAATTTTAACATAGCCAGAGGTGGTTCAGGACTTTAAACAGCAGAAACGACAATTGAATAATTATTCTTTGACCGGCAGACGTTGGTGTGTTTAGTATTATTTAGCTCCTGTCCTGACATTTAAAAGCTTATATTTATTTTTAGTTAATGGCCCATATTTAGTTTATTATGTATGTGTCATAGGGGTTCAAAGCATGGGAAACAAGTAGCGGCTTAAAGTCTGTGAAGTACGGTAGTTAACTAGACTGATGCTGGCACAGTTGATTATCAAGAATATATGTTTTTATTTTTGAGAAAAAATATGCAAATCTGCAGACAACTGGTCCCATATCAAAGAATATTTTGCAAACAATTTCACATATTCATCATTCCATCATTGTTTTGTAATGACACTTAAACCAGTGTTTTGAATCTAAGCCAAAATGTTGCACAGTAGTAGTCACACGTTTTTTTTTAACTTTTATTTGGGCTATTGTATATTATACATAACATTGCACATTATCATTACACAGAACCCAAATCTTATGTGCACCTAACCCCATTCAACACAAGTCAACCATCTCTTCTATTCATGGATTTCAGCTTCCTGTTATATGCAACATTGAATCAGAATCTTGTGAGGACTTTTTCCCATTCAAAAGATAAGTTTTAAATAGTTAATCGGTTTGGCCATGGTCCTCATTTCTCATCATTCTGAAACATGGATAAGTGATTGATTGTGGTGGGAGAGATGCTGTTGGCGCAGATTAGAAGCAGTCTTCCCATCATCCATCCAGGGCTCAAATCTAAAACTCTCATTTGGAGATTTAAAATCGACATATTGTATAAAATTAACTTTTATGAGACTTTAGTGTTCCCTTACCATTCGCTTAGTCAAAGCTGTATTTCAATTGATTCATGCAGGTTTGAGTAATGCTGTACTGTCCTGTATTCGAGGCTTGAGTGCTCAGAAAATTCCGGTTTTCATCTAACCCCTATCTCTGCCCACTGCTCTGTACTTTGTTGCGATTATACAGTATATAAGAAATAAAAAACAAGAATCCAGGTTATACATGTTGTGTTGGAAAATAGCTGTCATATCCTGTCTTGAAAAGGAAGTCAATGGATCTGTTTTTGTTACTAAGCAGTTTGAGATCAATTTTGCAGTTTATAATGAACAAAACATGAAGAATTATCCATTTTTGTTATAGTTTAAAACTAAATACCCGGAAACAAGATTAATGTCTTCTTCAAGGATGTGTTCATCCTTTTTTTTAGCCCAGTTTAGTCCTGATGTGGACTGTTTACTGTTTGGGTTTAGTCTTAATTTATTCCCAATTTTTATGTGCAAACACCATTCAACAAACATAAAAACACTTTGTTGTCACAAAAGCCCTGTAGACTCTGCAGTATGTGTAGTCCATAGTATCACAGCGGCTGTATGTAAAAATAGCAGCCTCTTCAGATCATCCGAGTGTTCACTCCGCTCATGTTACTCCCTGCTTTGTCCTTTTAAAAGGGAATTAAGGTGATGATTAGGCTTCATTAAAGAGGTAAATAAAGATGAGTGCTGCGTGGCCCCGAGCGCTGGTGCTGCTGCTAATTAGCCCGGCGTGTGGGTTTGATGTGGAGAGAGGGGGAGGGGGCAGTCATGTGACCCGTGCACTTGGAAAAAGGAATACAGGAGAGAAAATGACATGGAATTGGGATCATTTGGATTTGAGATGGGTTTCAACTAGTTTGAACTGGGTCTAGATCAGTATTTTGCATGCTTTTCACACCAGTTAAAAGCCTAGAACTAAATATGTACGATAGGTTTAAAATATCCAACGGTGGAAGATAAAGTACATTTTTTGGTCACATTTTATTTTAGGGTGCACTTTATAATATCTTGCCAGCTGCTAATTTGCATCGATATAAGTGGTTATGCCTGTGTTATTTAATATTTATTCGTCCCTTATTAACGTCTGCTGCTAATTCTTAAAATTATCCTATTAATACAATTTGTATTACTGCTAGTTTGATGTGTTGCTCATGAATTATGATTCTAATTAGATGTTAATAAGTGTAACCATAAATAAAGTGTTCCCTTTCTCTTTTTTTTTTACTGGGATGAAATGTAAAGTACTTTACTTTAGGGTTTGTGACCTGCTGAAATGGCAGAGGGGTTAATTTATCCTGTCTAAAGGTTTTGAGTGAAAGGCCAGTTTTCAAGCAAACAAAAAGAGGAATCAGCTTTTGTTGACCGAAAAGCCACTCTATTACTACATTAAACATACATTTTTAAACTTATCTAGTTCAATACTTTTACTACTATTACTTAATGCGTTTCATGTTTTATGTTTTATATGAGTTACGTTTTTGCTCCTGTATTTAGACTAATTTATTCCTTAACTAACCCAGGGCAAGCCTTAATTTATCTGCTGGACTGAAACATAACTGAAATATTAAGGATTAGCTTGAAAAAAGACTGCCCACTTACAACAGTTTGAGAACGACTGACTTATATGATTTGCATCATTCCATTTTGTATTTATCCTATTCCAAAATAAGCAATAAGTAAGTAAGTAGAAAGTTGAAAGAACATTGCAAATGAATATGTGACTGAATACATACAATGCCAAAACAATCACAGTCATTTGAACCCGTGTGTATGTGTTTTTGCAGTGCAGTCAGGTGACCCTCCCTCCTGTGATCCCGCTGTGGCTCGCCGCGTGTTTGTTGGGTTTGCTAAGTCAAGGTCTTCTCATTCATTTTAATGACGCCTCCTCCGCTACAGCCGGATGTGGAAAATTAATTGATATTCGTTACAAGCAGACACCTTCTGGCTGATTAATCAATGTGTCAGTTTCTCACTGCCATAAAATAGAAGAAGAAAACGAACTTCACAGGATCATTCATTTTCTAATATCCTCCGGTCATCCAGAGTGCCCTCAACTTAAAATACTTGACATTTAGCCCTTCAGATACAGAGAACTGGCTGAAAGAGCTTTCCTCATCCTGTGCATAGTGAAGACTAGAACATGTACACTTTCATTTGTATTTAATTACAGGTATTGCTAAAACATTACTTAATACAAATGTTGAACCGTGGTTTTTTCCATTGCATCCAAAGTATTTTATCTATTGGCTCAATCCTTTTTATAATGAATACAATAAACAATCAAGCTTGTTGCTGCAAATACTACATTTTTGTATTTATTTAGTGAAAAAAAGAAGTTAATTCATGCTAACAAAGAGATGTTTTTTTTAAACTTTGTGTCTCACTAGAAACGCAGTTCCTTCAAAATTTGAGAAGTTGTGATGTTGACCGTGTTTGTATGAAAATGTTTTCTTGCTACTTAATTGAATCAGTCCTTAAAAATAATCAATCATTTAAATGGCCTTGTCAAGGAATGTGGTAAATGTGTGCCTAGGTCGGTTGAAAAAATTACAAAATACAAAAAAATACAAAATAAATCCTGGCAGAGCCCCTCCTCTTTGGCATGCTATACCTACTGCCCAGTTGTAAGGCAAACAGACTGAAAATTTATGTTTCCATCGTCAAAGTCTCCTAAATAATTGTATCTTATCTTAACTTAACTATTGGTTTATTTGCATGTCTCGGCATTGTCTTGCTTGTTAATTGAGTGGTTGAAACAGTTGCCGCTAAGGGATCTAATAAAACGTTGGTTGAACCATGACAAAATATTTGTACGTAGACAAGCAGCAGAGATTATGGTAGAATCCTGAGCTGTTCACCATTCCAATTTTAAACCAGGGCTTCTTTTGATGATGTTTTTTCTGGGCTTGCCTAAGCCACATGTTGGGCTGTGTGTGTACGCCGCGGGGAAGAGCACATTTAATCTGCCACAAGTGCAAGTGACACAAGTACCAGCGTACATATTGGAGACGCCCACCACTGAATCATTTCGAGGCCAATCAATACCTGTCAAAAGCACTGTTCTACTGTAAGCCATGCAGGGCCAGCCAGGCAGAAGCAGCTGTCTATGAGGTAAAACACCTATGGCCTCAAGGCTCACGACCGCTCACACCCAGCACTCAGAGCTATGACATTATGAGACAGACTACTATAACCACACTTATTCCTGCCTCAGTAAAGCATGAACAAATACTTAATTCATGGTGAACAAATAGTTCAATTGATTTAGGCTTAGTAACTACTTAACTAATTGTCCAACCCTAATTCCTAACGCTAACCTTAGTTGAGTAGTTAAGCCTGACAAATGCTTAATAAACTATGCTCATTATGAATTAAGTCTTTGTTCATGTTTTGTTATGGTGAATGAAGGGGTAGTTATTATAAAATGGTACAGATTCTTGTGATATTCATTTGCAAAAGCCGATTTGTCAGTTTTGAAAATGTGTCGCAATGTTTCTTCTTTTTCACGCCACATTCCCCACATATTATTAATAATAGTAATAATAGTATCGTAGAAAAGGATTCAGTTGTAGTCATCAGGACATCGTTTTAAAAATCAAGTCTTCCATCCAAAAGTCATTCACAATCTAATAACAGTATAGTTAAAGGTATTTACCCAAGAAATGATTAAATCATATTTTTATTGCACTAAGTTAAACTCTGCTTTGGAAAAAACTGCTAGACAAGGGGCAAATTAGTCAGTCTTAAAGTTCTTGTTTATTTTTTGCAAATGTTTAGATCTAGTTTGTAATAATGCATGCTAAAGCAGTATTAACAGGGTCAGACATGAGATTGTACAACATTATAATTCATCAGAAAACAGGAAAAAAGACTAGCCGTTAAAAAAAAAAAATCTGGGGGACGACACCCACACCCCCCAGTCCACTGCTGGTATACTGTTCTTTTTGTCTTCTGGTTTTCTTAGTTGCTACAGTTACTCTTTTTCACCGTAGGATTTTCATCTGATGTTGGTAATACTACTATTTCTTTTATGTTTATATGGAAAAACAGGGGGTGCCTAACTTTTCACTGTACAATTTAAATGTTTATTGACATTTTCTATTCTTGCAAAACAACAAAATAAATGCCACTGTGTTGAATGTTCATCTTAATTCCTTTGGGCTACTTTCAAAGCTTGATACTTACCATGTAGTTAAAACAGTTACGTTTAACTAACTCTCACTAACCAGTTGTTGTTGGTCAGTGCCTTAATATTGTGCTTTGTGTGATAATCCATATTAGAAGAGAGACATGTGGACATGAAAGTGAAATTAGGCTTGTGAAGACACTAAAATGCCGTTTGGTAGCTTTGACTATTTTCAGACCAAATTTGTGCTTTGAACTGGAGCAACTTTTTCCCACATTAACCTTAAAAAAAAGTATACCGTCGTAGAAACAAAATATTTTAAAACCATTGAATTCAAACAAACTCATCAACCCCCATTTTCCTTTTTTCAGCGAACTGTTTTAAGATTAGGCTAAACACGACCGGCCCTGCCTTTCAAATGATAAAGATGTGACTGACTTCTGCCTACTTCCACATCTCTTCCTCCAGTCTTTCCGTACAGTCAGTCAAAGTTCTCTCTGCACACACGGTCGATGGAGTTCAACAGTGTCTAATTTGCTGCAGCAATAGCAGACTTGAGCCGGTCAAATGGATGCGATGTGTGTCTGGGGGGCAGTAGTGTTGACGGTACATCCTTCGGCCCACTCACTGTCTGTTCAGCGGCTCCTATACAGCGGCGATATCGCGTATGAAAACTGAGCGCATCTCAGAGCCTCAGAGTAGCACCCGCATTTGAGCCCTAATGTACCGTAACACGTCCTCCCACTCGCTCGCACTCAAGTCAACTGCTCGTGTACAACTCCATATGTGTGGACTTTTGTGCTTCTATAAGTAGCATGTTAGATCCAACTGGGAGTAAAGCACTGTGAGTTGGCAGTGTTAAACAGCTGCTGTCTTGTCACTAACTTTATTTGTTTTATATATATTCATTGTGATAGCTAGGGCAGGGAGGATATAGCAAATGCTCAGCTTCACAATGAGTTTGCATGTTCTCCTCATGGCTGTATAGGCTTCTTTTGGGTGCTCCAGTTTACCCACTATAAAAAACATGTACAATAGGTTTCCCCCTTGGGTCTGGACTCCCTTTACAATGAGACTCTTAATCTCAGTGGGACTAGTTAAATCAAGAATAAAATAAATGTGATTGCTAATTTGTTATAGGCCTAGATTGATACAATATTGTTCCATAATCAATGAGAATTCTAAAGCTAACATTATTGGATTAGTTTTTTTACCACACAGGTATTTCTGGCAAGTTAATAATTGTTCAATGTCAATGCGGGAGAAATGACCACCATTTACCCCAACAGGTAAACAAATGAGCCGCTGTTAGGTGAATATAGGGACTAGCCTCAACTAAAACTGAAATAACTGAACCTTCGGATAGTAAACAGGTTGTTATATTCATCAATTAGCAATTGAAGTTTATTGGACCATGGTAAACAATGAGGAGCCGTGCATTACAGTTTTAAAGAAGTCTGCACGTCGTGGTGTTTTAGACTCTGCGTCGGCGCGTTAAAACTGTGTAACGCACGGCTCCTTGTTTAATCCTTTAACACTTCACAGGCTTAGAAATAGTGTCGTGTCGTGAGTTCGATTCCCGACACCGACATTTACTGCATCTCATCCCCCATTTCACACCACTTTCCTATCAATAAAGCCTACGGGCACAAAATTGAGAAAAATAATAATAATATGTTGTCACAAGGGGGGAAGTGTTGTAATTAATAAGTAGTAATTAGGATAAAAATTTTAATAAAAAATACACAATAAAGTATAAAAAGAAATGATAAATGTTACTGATTTATTGTCCCAATAGAGAAATTTGTCTTCTGCATTTGACCCATCCTTCAACGCTGCTGGGACAACCTGGATAATTGTACCTTTGTGCATGTTTTGGGTTGATGGGGTAAACCAGAGCCCGGAGAAAACCCACCCAGACACGGGGAGAAATGTGCAAACTCTAAGCAGAAAGTCTCAGGTGGTAAAACCGGAGTCAAACCAGAAAGCTTCTTGCCGTGAGACAAGAGGGCTAGTACACTTGTATTTTTTTCATTTTTTCAGTAATATTAGTGATGGGGATAGCATGGAAGAGTTAAGAGATGCCTTTATCCCGTTGTTTTGATCCCAAGTAAAATTTATCCAATTATTCTTCACTCAAACAAAACTTAAGACTTGAGTTTCATATATGCCACATACAGCAGTTAGCCATTTAGTTAGTTGAATGATTATAATATTATACCTGAAAAACTTGCATCCAAACCAGTTCATCTTGTTTTTCTTTTGGGACTTGCTCCAAATAGCACACCGGGCCGACCTCTTTAACAATACAGCAAATTGCACCACTTTACATACATTTGATTCAGACCATTAGCTTCACTTCCAAACAGCTAATCCTCCCTTTTAGCATGTGCCTCTTGCTACAGTTAAAAGAGCAATATTTACCAAAGCAATCCGCAGTAAATCCTTGGCTCGGGGCTAGAACGGGGCAGGTTTGTCACCATATGGCACCGTGCAGACTGCGCCCCTCCAGCCACGCACCTCAACTCTCTGCTCCTCACTCATTTACATGTGCAGGCGCCGCGCCGCACTGAAATTAGGCCTTGGCTTTATGTACAAAATCTGCTTCTTGTGAAAAATTAATAACCTCCAATATGTTGAAACTGGGGGAGCGCCATATTTATTTCATGCTATCATGCCCTCGGAAACAAATACAACTTTATGCTGGAGATGAAAAATTTAAATCAGCTCTGTAAAATAAATAAGTAGAAAGACCAGTATACATATTTACAAGAGACATGGTGTGATTTTTGAAAATAAATGAGCGCCCGTCTTGCAGAAAGCGTTGTACAATGAGGCAAAAAAGGGCTATGGGGATATTTGGGAGAAATTATTTATGAGTTTAAATAAATCATTTATTCAGTGCAGCTTAAACTATTTATCTAAAATGAATGCACCCTGGATTGGTTCGCATAGCTCAGCATTTAGAGCTGTTTTAGAAAGAGGAACTGTGAGATAACCCGGGCAGCCAGTTCATGTCAATAAGAGAACATGTTGTTGCAGCAGATTTAAGAATTTATCATGAATTTTGATACGCTGTTGTTCTTAGCGTGGCCCTTTGGCCTCATCGCAGCCGCATTAGGAATATTTGCTGCGTTTAGCGTTAATATTTTAGTGCGGCTTTTATGCGAGTCAGCATGCAAACGAGCGAGAGGGAGTTTGATGAGTCTTGAAGGCTTGTTTGAATCTAATTGAATTTAATCAGGTCAGATAATATTATGATAAACTAGAGCAAAAAAGTAGGGCAGTGCTGTGTTTATAAAATAAATAAAGCCATGTAAACCTATAATACTAAATTAATAAAAATGCTTGTTGGTAGTTTCAGAGATGGATTGACATGATTAAATATAAAATAATAAAGCCTACTAATGGCTTTTTAGTGCTTAAGATATCCAAAGATGATGTGCAGTTAAAGGTGCATTGTACTACTTTTCTGATGCGGGGTTGTCTCCTTGGAGATGTTATTGCCATCCCAGTATGACACCAGATGTATCTCTCATGCTCTGATCCGGAGGTTGGCAATCCGAATCCCACTCTCCACATAAGCATTGTTGGTAGAGAGGTCAGATCCGCTGACCCACAGTTTGGAGATTCGATCGCAGCTCCCTCTGGTGAATACAACCCTTGTGTCCTTGGGCAAGACATTTAACCCGTCTCACCCCTAGCAACTGCGTACACCGGTGTGTGATTGTGTGTGTAAATGGTTGAGTGATGCCTTGCCTTGAAGGTAGAAAAGCAGCACATAAATGTGACCATTTTACAGAAATGCTCGGCCCAGTCAAACCTGCAACCTTATCTCTAAGAAGACAAGCAAGTTACGACACCAGGCTTAGTCATAGGTTGGATTGTCAGGGTTTTTTTTATTGTTAGTTTGTACTTATTTTCATCCTTTTACTCACTCTGGCTGCTGAGGCCAGTCTCGTGGGCTCTTGGTGGAGGTTTGGTGTCTCTGCTTCATCTCCGGGACCTGTGTCGGTGACCTGTGGCTGCAGGCGACTCTCTGCTCCGGGGTGAAAACGGCTCCTTTGAGGGTCTCTTCGGAACTGGTTCATCTGTACTCGTCCTTATGTTCATCTGTACTCAGCCTCATATTCATTCTTTCTAGTGAGTGTGAGTGAGTGAAAGCGTGGGGAGTGGATGGGAGGGTACATGTCACTGTGTTGATTGTGGGCTGCTTGTGGAGGGGTCGGTTGGTTGTGGGTGGATGGATGAATGACTCAAATTGTCTATGTAAAGCACTTTGGGTTATATGCAAAGTATGAAAAGCGCTTTATAAAGTTTGATTGATTGCAATCTGTGGAGTGGAATTAAAAACACCCATAATGAAATGAATGCAGGAAAGATTTGTTTAATATTTAGGATGGTTTTATATAAGCAAGTAGCTTCAACCCAGTCCCTTTTGGTTGCAACCAATATAGATGGCCAACCCAATAAAATTATGAATTAATTCAAGGACAACAAAACTGCAAAAAACAATTATAATTGAATAATCTGACCCACTTACTTCAGTAAAAAGACACTTTCTTAAATGTTTTGTTTATGATTCAACGAGAACTATAAATAAATAAAAAAACAAAATGGCTACAAGTGCGAAGATAGCATTACACAGCGCAAAACAGTCAACCAATTAGAACTGTGCCTTGCTAACTACAGGAAAACGGGCCATCGTTAATCATCGGGAGGAATAAAGCCAAAGCTCCCATTACGAGAACTAATGACTGTGGAAATAAGCACGCTGATGATATTATTAGCGTAGATGAAGCGAGGGAATTAGCATGACGATAACACTGCGCCGCGCCGGGTGAGCATGGATATGCCGAGTCGTCACACATCTTACAAATAAAAACTGTTGCATTTAAGGCTTTTAACCCATTTTGCTTCCCTACATTCACATCATTTCTCATATCAAACGGGTGTTTTTGAAAAGCACTCCAGCTCTCTTCCTGCAGGGTACACTTTGTAGGCTCCTTCTTCCCCCCCTCCGCCCCCTCCCCTTGGCCTGGCAGCCCTCCACTCTGGTTTGTGCGTCTGACGAAGTGTTAACACTACAGAAGAGCAAGAGGATCCTGCAGGTAGCCCGTGGGTATCTCTCAAATTAATCGTCTGGCTGCTGCGTCTTATGCGCACTTTTGAAACATTAACAAGGCCTTTGAGAGACGAGGGGGGAGAGCAGGGGGAGGAGGAGAGGAGCAGGACGTGGCGTGGTGCTTTTAATGTTTTATTGAACAGATACAAATTATTTTGGCCCTGGCCCTTTGCTGTTTGGTGGAAGTCAGCGAGAAGGCGAGCCAGGGCATGCTACAGGCGCAGAGAGAGGGAGGAGAAGGGTCTGGGGCGTGGACACACAGGCCAGGCGTTTGAGCTGCAGAGCTTCTATCAGCAAAACAATACTGTGAGAAGTAGTTAGAAAGAGCCCAGTGGAGATGGACACCGGCTTTGTCACAATTTATGCTGCATTCACACTTACAGCGAAAGTTTCCAGAGAGAGCTTCCCAAAGAGGTTTGTATGCACATTTCAAATTGAGTGTGAACCAGGCAAGAAAACTCTTGTCCTGTCTCCAAACATAGGCTTCGTCTCCCCATTCTCGCACACTTCCATTTGAGGTGAGAATGCAAAGCAGGCAAACGGTGAATACAGTGGATATAAAGTGCAGCGACTGGAATATAATATGTAATGTTCTGCAAACAGTGGCAGGCAGAGACACGAGCAGCTCAAGGTGGACGCAGTGACATCAGCTGCTGGTCTTTTCAGGGCAGAACACATAGAAGAGAATTGAGAATTGTTTACCGTACAAGACGATACTGCAGGATTTTTGTGAAATATAACGGCTCAATACAATACTCAACACAATACGTCTGTATTGAATACATGTAAATATGCAGAGGCAAGTCAATGTAGCGCTTTGTAAAAGAAGCATGTTCAAATCTTAAAAGATTCAACTTTTTGACAAAAAAGTTGCTTTCTATCAAAGGCCTTTAGACATTTTTTAGAAAGTGATTTATTTATTTTGTAAAAAATACAAATACATCGTGAAACTCAAACATTTTTATACAAACATTAATTAATAATCTATTAATGCCAATTAGCGTGATGTGAGGTCTGACCACTCAATTGTACATTTACCCTCGATGGCACTTTGACTCTGAAGGCTGAGAGAGATGAATTATTACTGCTAACTTCTCTGCACATCAGCACACAAAACTAACACACAAGATGTTGGCAAGGTAAGCCAGTCTAAAACAGTCAATATCTCAGCCATACTCTCTCTATAAACTAAGCTAAGGACATGCAGGGCCCCACATCCGCATAGCGGCCCTCCAAAAATACAAGTTTGATGTTTATATATATACATTTATTTATAAAAGCAACAAGTCAATGCAGCTTTATATTATAGTCTGTTGCTGTTTTCTTCCTGAAATTATTATTTAAATTATTGTTTAAAGTGACAGTCTCTCCATTGCATTGGACAAATAAGGCCCCAACACAGCTCTTTCCTAGTCACCTAGTCACCACTCTCTCCGTTGCATAAAGCTAAAAATAGGCCCTGGCAAGTTACAACAAACTTCCAGCATAACAGTATAGTACCTTATAGTCATAATACTAATTGTCAGTGGTGTGGCGGGCTCAGGAGTCACCCACAAACCAGAGGACCAGGGCATACCTGAGCTGTTTGCATACTGTTGTTAAGGCAGTGTTTTTTTACCCTTTTTGGAGTCATGGAACACTTTTTTTGATGATAATTTTCCCGTGGCACATTACCTATTAAAATCACACCTTTAAAAAAGTATAATGTTGCAAATATTGCCTTTGCCTCTGTGTCTGGTTTTTAAAATTTTGCAATGGTGTGCTTTCTTTTTTGGATCATTAATTTGAACTGAAAACTACAAAATGGAATATGATTCATTAAAATCAAAGTAGATTTGTTTTGGGTGCAGAAATGCAATAGATTGTAAAACAAATTTTCAAAAGTGCAACAAAGCATTAACTTATGTGACGTGAATGAAATCACATGCCCTGAATGGAGTATAAATCACTAAAGCGTCTGATGCAGCCGGCTCTAAGAGAGAATGACACCAAAGAGAATGTGTACCTTGATTCAACGTGCTGTCCTTAGAGTGCGCTCACTATTTATGCATGATTAACAGAGCTGCTAATTCAATTAGTCTAACAAGTCCTGAAATTTTCCCTGCTCTATCATGTTTCTAATGTGCAAATGATACATTTACATTGTTAATTCAGGATAGTAATTCACGTCGCGCATATCAACCATTCCTTTAGGAGTGAGTGGGGCCGTCCTCATTAGAAGGCTGATTACTGATGGCACTGATGACTTACTTAACTGCAGCAGTGTGCGCTCTGCAGTGCCTAATGCATGTACTTTGGAATAGTACATGGTCCAGTCGTGTCTGGTGCGTGCAGGGGATGTATGTGGTTGTGTTTTGTCTTCATACATTAATATATGTACAATATATATACTACTCAAGAAACAACCAACGTCATGTTACAAGTTATATGAGCTGAAGTTTGGCTCTGAGTATTTGTCCTTCACGACATTTAAAAGGTGTTGATGTAAATAAACTGTAAACATTATATTAAATCATGCCTAATAAACATTTTAAATGTACTGCGCACAAAAAACAACCAACTGTCAACAAATCGTAGTTGTATGATACACTATAAAGTAGCTGTTTCTCTGTCTTTGACCAGTCCTCCGACACTTCCACTACAACTGGTCAAACCCAGTGAGGGCTGAAGGACCCTGTCTGGAACTTGCCCACAAATATAGTCACTTGGTAAGAGTCTTGGAGCTGGAGTGTAGACTATTATGCCCTGGTTGAAATTGGTAAAGTTAACCACTTTCAAATATTGCATACACATTTTGATGATGCTCTGAGATAAAGCTCAGATCATAGGGAAGATAAGTCGAGTGAGCTGACAGACACAAGCCAGGCTGGCAATCTACACCATCGGCCCCCCGACCACCACTCTTTGCACTCTTGACCTGGTTGAGAGGGAAAGAGTGCAAATTATTTTATTATGATTACAAGGCAACAGGAAGAAAACAGATGGTATGGCTATCTTATCTTAGTGTTTTTTGTACAAATTCCCTTGCGGTTACAGTCTTGTGTGTTTTGGTCCCGTACTGTATATGGTTAGATTAGAGATATCAAAAGGTTTTGCCCCCTTTTAGTGGACAAATCGATTGCCAGGGCATGTTTTTAGTCGACTACAGCACTAAACAACACAAGCATCCAGGCTCTCGTCTAAGTACTAACCAGGCCCATCTCCCCTTCTGAGATCAAAAGAGATCGGGCATTCTCAAGGCGATAAGGCCTACATAAAGTAACTAAAAGATCAGGACGATGGAGAGGTGCGATTGTGCATTTCTATGAACGCCTTGCTAGATGATTGTTGTAGAGGCAAAGTTATCAGGCCATGAATGATTTACTCCTCACCTTCATAATATTTTAGCGCTCCTCAATAAAAGCAGCGGCAATGAAATTTACAACAACAACAAAAATTGTACATATACGGGTCACACTTGTCAATAAGCCCACGTTGTAACATGAGATATTTACACATATAGTATACCATAGTTATGTGCCGGTTGTCTTTTGAACCAGGGGTCTAATTAGACTAATTTCTCAGTGAATATGTTGGATTGTAATCAAACAAACAGCATTTCGACTCTCAACAAGCTTAAAACACATCACAGCAGTCCCTACTGTCTCCTCTGTCCTTGATTACTTTGTGTGAGCTGATTTACCTGTGACTGTGTCTTCACATGTGGTTCATCTGCTCCTGAGCTTGTGCTAAGCGAGTGTTTCGTGTCTCGATTAACTTCCTCATAAGACTACTTTCTCCGTGAATATAAGTCTGATTGTACTAAAACACACAGCATTTTGAACCTTAAAATACAGAGAACACGACATGTCCCCTGGACAGTGACCACTGTCCACTGACGTCTTCTTCTACAGTGTGTCCTGCTAGAGTGCCCCCCCCCAGTGGCTGTTAGGCAGTAAAAATCTATAAATTAGACGCACCATTGTATGGGCTGCAGGGTTCAAAGCGTGGGGAAAAAGTAGCGGCTTAAAGTCTGAAAAGTACAGTAAGTGTTTGGCGCTCTAATTACATAACTGATGACCAAGTAGACAATATACTACTGAGTCTACTATCGTGTACTTTGTTGAGCTAAAGAGTGTACTTCAGTGAGCTCCTTAAATGAAACAAACAGTGATGGGCTGTAGCGGACTGGTGAACGGACCAATGCCTACATTAATGGGGCTGAATCATCTCCACATCATGTGCTCTCAGCCTGTGCTTTGTGTGCTCCTAATGGGAAAGAAGAAGAGTTCACTAGTCATTAAACATTCAGCATCTGCCAAAGAAATGGCAGTTAAGGAGCCATTAGACAGACTCTTATGATAAGCCTGGAGAACGTGGCCGATCGACACAAGTGCTTTGGCCTAAAACTTTGAAAATGGCTGTTTTCTGTGGAGATTTAATAAAGACACTGGTTTACTGTGATGTAAAAATCACTGCATATATCAGCTACATTTTAAATACAGGACAGGTACAGATATCTGAGAAAACCCTCCAATATCACCGATATCCAATAACCAATATACCCTCCCTAGTATGTAATAATTATGTCAAATTTCAGTCCAAGTAATTCCATGCAGGGTCCTTGGCAAACTGCACCTTGAAGTCCATCATTTATAACCTTTTCAAGTCTTTAAAATACAATCCATAGCTCGTGCCATACAGCTCTCTACAGTGTCCTCCCAGAGTCTTTATTGTGCCTTTAACAATGCGATCGATGGGCTATGAGAGGAAGTGTGTTGAGTGGGGGGGCTTTTGTATTCGGATGTGACTGGGGGTCTGTGAAGTGTGTCTGCTTTGTCCGCCATGCTTTGAATACTTGACATCATTGATTTCTCCATAGCGGGGCCAAAGCAGCAGTAATTAAGAGTCGGGACGCTCCATTGATCGGACGTCTCACCTGGGACCTCACACTAACAAATCATTACAGAGCCCCCCGGGGCCCACGCTGCTGCTCCGCCAAGGTTAGGATCCAAGGGCCCGGGGAAAGAGTTTTTGTGCTGGTTTTACTGTTCTAATACTGCAAAAGTACTTTAAAAATGAGGCTGAGAAATAAACATGCTAAAAAGACAATGAGACTAAAAAGTAAGAAAAATATATAGTAAAGTGCTACATCAAAGTTCAAAGTGCATTGTTGAAGCTTGTGTCCGTCTCCTGCTCGTCTCCATGGAAATATTATTGCGTTGCCTGTAATGTTCCACAGTGTCCAAAAACTCATATTTTCTATTCATAAAACTGTCGGTGGTATGACTGCCAAAAAATTACATTGAAATATTTATTTGTCCACAGATCTGGCATGTAACTTCTATTGTTTTTCTCTGTGATAGATACTAATACTAATGTCATACTGTGGCAAAGCAAAGCATCTCCATAAAGACTTTTGGAGTTTTTCTAATTATAGCGTTATTTGGTGAGATAGTCCCTGTGGTAAACAATTATCATAGTTTTTCATCAGTCAAGTTGAAGTTTGTGAAGAAAGTGTGACAAATAATTACAGGAAGTAGTGATTTTTTTTTAAATACATTTTTTACACAAATTTAAGACATTACATGAAATTAGGCATACAAGCAAATCATACATAACTTGAGGCAACAGAGCATTTATTCTATTATATTATCTGGATAGGGTATAGCTAGCCTAAACATGTCACTAGCGGCCCCAGTGGCGGCCCGTCCATTGGTGCTGCAGCGAAAAAATGTGTGTGGCCCAGAAAGCTTTTTTTCCCTAGAGTATGTAACAAAAAACTGCTCGTGTTCGGCTGACAGGGCACCTACAGCTTGGAGAAATATTGGATATGGCGGCAATTTTTACCTATTTTTGGGTCATTCACTTTTTCTCAGTTTAAAATTCTTAAGTTGTCTTTCAAAGGTATTTTAAACCGTTTGCTTCGGCTACGCTCTAGCGTGCCGCTCTAGCCTAGCTCATGCGCTGATTGGTCAGAACAGTAACCATCCAGACGTGTAGCACGTGTAGGTGATGTGATGAGCCGAATGTTCTGATTGTTCTTATTGTGTTTGTTAAAGCAAAGAAGCGGCACAACAGCATTAGGCCAGACTATGAGCTATAAGGTGAACCTGATATTTTAATAGATCCATGGGTGAACCGTCTTGATTTTATGACTACGCAATGACAGCGGGCTCACTCCTCGCTCCATGCGCACCATGGAGCTACTAAAATAACGCCTTTTATCAGGTCATTCACTTTTTTCCGGTTCAAAATCCTTCCGATTTCTTAAGACCAGTTATTTATATATTTTGCTTTAGCTCACACTGGGCTCTGCCCTGCTCAAGTAACTCTTGTTCTGATTGGTCAGCACGGTCACATGGTACTCGAGCCTACCTAACTTCCGGGCCACTGTGTACCAGAGCTAAAGGCTAACTGGCGACATGTGCTAATGAGCAGCTGCCATTCACTTGAATGGACCACCATCTTACTATACAACAGAATACCGCCACCTCTGTGATGTCATCAATAAGCGCCATTCCATCAAAAATGAAGAGAAAATTTGTTTAAACATTCATTTAACAAAATAAACATGTTGTCAGGTGTAATTATTTGCACTGTGTAAAACATTGAACCATGTTTTATTATTATGTTTTTGCACTGTAACTGAGTTACGTTTGTCATAATATTAATTATTTTTATTGATGAGTTACTTGGGAACTTGAGCTAGCTTAAAGTCGAGGTAAAGTGTTTTGCTGGCCCGATGCCTGCCCCAACATTCTGATACCACTTTTTGAAAGTTAATACTGATACCTAGTACTTTTGGGTAACATTTTAGATACCGATATCATTTCTCAATACTGTCTAACCTTACATGTGAAGGCATTTCAATGTATGTGTTACCGCAACTTGTTATTTTTACAATATTAATGCACATTAATACAGTATTACCCAAACAATGTTATTCATAAAAAGTGTGTTTCAAAAAGGCTAAATAAATGGCGTTTACGGACAAAAAGATCACCGGACACACTTGAGTTCAGTACGCTGCTGGTGATAATAAACTGTCCTAACAAGTCTAACAAAGTGATGCATAAATGTACATGTGTTAATCAGTATCATACCTAAATTACTACTGAGTCAGTATATACTTCCTACCATCCCTACTGACAGCGTTATGTATGTCAGCGCAAGCACTTTCTTAATTTAAACATAGTGCTTTATTCTTAAATTGGAATGCTTCCGTCAACATATATATATATATATATATATATATATATATATATATATATATATATATATATATATATATATATATATATATATATATATATATATATATATAGAAGTTGGTTATATAGACAAACACTGCAAATCCCCTTCTCTGTCACTAAACGACAGTGAGTGGAAGAACACGCTCACAATTACAGAGCACAAGAATCTCAGCAGACGGCGAATAGTCGAGTCTGCTGCACCAAAATACAGAGCGTGATGACAGTAGATGTGAGCGCAGACACACAACGCCAGGAGCGGCTTCATTACAAAGACACAAAAAGTTGCCACCGTTTCAATGGAAACAAACATTGCTTTGGGCCCCTTTGTAAACAGTACACAGCTGCTATTTCGAGTGATAGGAGCTCCACCTTGTCACAACAATTCCCTTAAAGAGGAACAGTTTAATGTCAACAATATTTTCTCCATCTGCCTTGCTCTCGAAAACCTCCGTGATCCGCTGGGAGATTGTTCCAAAAGGAAAAAAAAAACAATAGAGATGAAATCAAAGAATTAGCATTAGCCCGAGCGCTAACACAGCCCTGCCTGACACACATCCATCTGTTAGAGTCTGTATTTTTCAAAGAGGTGTCTTACAGTTTCCGTTATTTAGAGAGAATCAATGTAATTTTCACATGGAAGTCCTCGGAGGGGCGTCCCAGCTGATTTCACGTATAAAAATAATAATCTTGATTTTCTCTCCACGTTTCTATCTTCCGAGCTCGCCTGTAAATCTGAATGGGGAGATGCATCCAATTTGGAGCAATAATGAGGCAGTTTGACAGCAACACAACAGCTCGGTGCAGAGTTTTGCTGTCAAATGAGACAAACTTTTCATTGGCACAAACGCATCATTTACTTGCAGTTAATGTGGAACACAACTGAACCTGCACAGTGATTGACTTTGGGTTTGGGATTGATTTTTAATGCAACAGATGTAGGTTTTAAAGTGGACATAATCTGTGTTTATGTGGCTTTAGTTGGCATTCAAACCTGCTTTTGGTCACATTGGAATTAGTATTTGAAAGTCATTTTACAACTCAAACAATGTCTACATTGTGTAAAACACTTTTCAAACTACCAATTCCAATGAGGTATAGGCATGGAAGCGCCCTCTGGTGTCAGCAGTGGGAATGAGTAACATGAATGCTCTAACAGAGCTTTCATGTGTTATGAACACAATTTGTTTGCAAAGTGAGTTCAGTGATGCTTTATGCACCTATAACTGCACACGAGAAGTCCAGATTTTTTTATTTGTGATATAAGAATCTAGAGAAATTCAGATGATTTGGGGCCGCTCAGAGAAGACATCGGAAATTAAGCAAAATACTCCAGATATACAGTATCATTCCATGGTTGAAAGCTTAAACAAAGTAAATTTTGCATAATATGTGTCCTTCAAGTATGACGTTACTGGTTTGAAAGCGTTTGAACTGTAAAGGTGTAACTGCCCCACTTTTTTACTTGTAATGTGGTATGATTGGAAGTGCTCGCCTGGCTCGATGGCACAGGCAGTGTGCAGTGTGGGCAGTGAAACAGAGTATGGAATGAATAGTTTAGTGCTTTGAGAGGCTTGTCAAGTTACGTGCCATACAACTGTAAGGAAATATTCTCCTTATTTACTTATCATTCTAGGCTTTATGTAACAACCGATGCGGTGTGCAATAGGATTCATCTCTGAATGGCCCTTGCTCTTTGCTCCCCTGGGATATACTTCAACATCTGTAATAACTGCACTAACCTATTGATTTTAGGTGACAACCACAAGAGGAGGCAAGGACAATGTGGGAGTGCAAGCTCACTGGGAGAGGTACATGTTGTTTTTCAGCTTGCAGAGGGTAATGTCTGACCATAGGCTTGTTTGACACTTCATGTACACCACAGTGCATTTGGAGCTGTCGAGTGTGGATGCAATCAAAGTTCAGGTCTAAACCGAAAACTAAACCTGGACGAGACCAGAAATAAACAAGAACTAAACAATGATTAGAACAGGACCAACCCAGCGACTAAAATTAGCTAATTTTAGGACTAAATAATGAGTCTTGCTTAGTTAGCAGGACAAATCTGGGCCAGGATTAAAACAAAAAAAACAAACAAACAAAACAGAACGTGGCATCACTAACATATCAAGAACTTAAGGCTGTAGACCAGGCATGTCCAAACTACGGCCCAGGGGCCAAATGCGGCCCTCAGACCAATTTTTGTTGGCCCCCCGGCTTCCTGCCAAGTTGGTCCAAACAGCAATAAGTAGTACTTTTTACTGTAAAATTTGGAAAATTCAAGCATTTTGATGTTATACAAACCTAATATTAATGTTCCAAGTCTTATTAAACGTGTGGAGGCTCATCAAAACAATGTCAAATGCAAAATTTAAAATGATTCACTTCATTGTCGGGTTGTCTGTGGCCCTCTGCTCCGAATAAGTTTCAAATTGCGGCCCTTTGTGAAAAAAAGTTTGGACACCCCTGCTGTAGACTGACTAGGGTTTTGTTTTAAAAAAAAAATCGATTGGGCAATATATCGTCACAGACTCAGTATTGATACTTTCAAACAACGTTAATTTATTTTAAATTGTCCAAGCGAACTCGCTCTTTACTGTCCTGCAGGAAAAGCAGAAGCTGCTCAATCTGCTGGAACACAAGCTAATGACTGACGTGCAAACGAGGTGGAATAGTACTTTTTGATAATGCTGTTTGTGCTGTGCTCCTCTCGTCCGAGGTGAGAAGGAGCTGGGGACCTTGGAACAAGCTGAGCTCGCCTGTGCAGAAGATGCTGCTGCAGCATGTTCAGACTGTGCTAATCGTTTGGCAAGAAACATGCAATACTTTACTTGAATGTGTTCTATATATTTCTATTTGGATCAGTTGGTTGGCTGTAAGAAGTTATTAGAGCATAATTGATTTATAAATAAGTGCTTTGAGGATAAATATAACATTTTATTGTTGGTACATTTTTAAGACCCTTTTTTCAAAAATATATTGGCATACGTATCGTAATGAGGGAATTGTATCGGAATATACATGTAATATATATATATATATATATATATATATATATATATATATATATATATATATATATATATATATATATATATATATATATATATATATATATCGTATCTTGACCCCTGTATCGGGATACGTATTGTACCCAGCCCTAAGACTGACGCTATATTTATAATAACTACACCTTGATCAGCCTTAATAAAGCATAAACAATGACTTTATAATGAGATGAACAAATGGTTTGGTAAGAATAATTCACACAGCACAGCAGATACTTAATTAAGGGGTTAGGAGTTAGGATTTAGGGTCAGTGTGTTGATTAGATAGTTAGTAAGCCTTAATCGTTCTGAATAAAGTATTTGTTAATTATGAATTAAGTCTTTGTTCATGCAGGCTAATAAAAGTGCAGTTACTATAAAGTGCTACTGACCGACTTTATAACTACCAACAGGCCATTTAGCTTTGGTATTTTCCGTTAGTCTCGAAACTATTCCATTTAATTAGAGATAGTGTTTATCTGATATGTATTCAGTCATATTACTGTGAGTACAGTGTCCCTAATTCACATATGAACAATGAACTGTTAAGCATCCATCAAAGTGTTCATTTCAATTTAAAATAGGGAAAGTAGGCTGCAATAAAACACATGGTTAATATGGAGTAAGCTTATAATTGACTAGATTGACAGGCTGTCAAAAGATGACAGCAGTTTGCCTTTTCAATGGGCATCAACTGTCAAGCAGAGGTAAATAATCCAAAATGTATGCAGAATAATGTATGGAAACAGTATGGTGTGTATACATTGAGCTTGGTGGGGTTAACGCCAACAGTTAAGGTGTTCTTGATCAGGAAATACACCCGACTATCTGAATCACTCATTGAAAGAGTGGCCTGTCAATTTACACAATTTACTCTGAAATGTTTTCATATTAGCGCTTATTATATGCGTTTGTGTAGAGCACCGCACGCCGCGCCCATCACAAGAGGCATGTACTTTTAAGTTCCTTGTCATCCTCATGAAGCCCCACCATAATAATCAATTATGTGTGCTCCTCAGCTGCACGCAGTATGAAACCTGCTCAGATATGAAAATACTATGGAGATGTAGTCAAATCTGCAATATTTAATTGGAGTTTGTGTGCATCTCTGTGTACGTCTCTGCGCCGACTGGCAATGTGCCGGGCGAAATTAAAGCCCGATTCTTTGATCTGATTTAAGATTTGAGCAGCACAGATTTAAATATTTAAAATTCCTCTGCTGTGTCGCTTTGATCTGGGAGATGATTAATAGGGGTTTGTTATAGAAAATACACTAAACACGTCTGCCAGAGCCAACCCACCGTAATTGTGAGTTGTCTCTGTAGAGTGAGGCTAAATTACACATTTTAAAGTAACAGCGTAAACAGTTCATTTGAATTTGATTTCATTCTTTTTATGTTTTAATGAGACAAGAAGACAGAGGGGGACTTCAAACGGCCCAAACTTAAGTGGAGAGGATTTTCTTGGTGAGAGAATGACACTCGTAAGAGCAGAGTCTTTCATGGTTTATCAGGATGATTAGGAGGTAGGAGGCTCTTTGTCTCCTTAACTGTGAGGAAGGAGGACTGGGCCAACACCCTTCACGACGCTGCTGCCAGATAACGTTTGCTTTCTGATTATAGCATCAGTGGCTTTTCCAGCTAGCGGTTTTAAAACATGCTAATAGTTCTCCAAAGTCTTGTTACTGCAGACACTGTGGCCTTTAAGGGGCTTTGCATGTGTTTCCATTGACATTGGCGGCTAATGGGCTGTTAGTGGTTGCACTGTAACACTAGCACTAAACTACAAGCATTTCAAACTGGAGGACAAAGTTAAATGTAGCACCTAACCAAAATAGCATTGCCTGGTGGAGGCAGAATAAAATAAAAATTGGTGTAAGCTGAAGAGCTACCTCTCACCTAGCAGATTTTTTACCTACCGAGCAATCATACTTGCACTGATGCACACGTATTGTGTGTAGTGGTGCGGAGGTCGAAGTGTCAAATCACAACATTATGTTAATCTGAGTTTAGAGAAGTTAGATTTGGTTCTAAATAATACATAACCAAAAAGCTCGTTTGTTTCACATGCATCATGAAATTAAACAAATCAGATTGCACAGTTCTGTTTGAGTTTGGCTCGAGGCGTGGCAGAGGGAGCGCTGACCAGACTCACTCTCTGTAAAGAATTGGCGAGTGTATTCTCGATCCCAGGCAATCAAAATAGGGTAAAACTGCAACTTTTCCCTTAGTACAACTTAATAATTAGAATAATGCTTTTTGTGTGATGACAAGACATCCAGACTTCAAATCATGACATGTGCTGCTCAGTGGTCCGGTGGATAGTAAGCATGCCAGGCTCTACGTGCAGCCGGCCGCAGGGTCATGGGTTAGAATCAATTTCCTGCATCACCTTCCTCTCTCATCCCCATTTCATGGTACCTGTTCTGTCAAATAAAGCCTACAGGCCAATTTTATTTAAAAAAGCATTTTAAAGAAGAGAAAATCATGTAGTTACAAAAAGTGCCACTAGACTGTGCTGGACCTGTATCTGGAGGCCTTTTGACATTGAAATGACCCTAAAAAAACATTGGCTTTTACAAAACATGTAATTCCAAGGCACGCATACTCAAAAGCATCATTAAAAGGACAAATAATAATTCTTTGCATCATATGTCCACTTTAAGATTGAAGCTGTGCTTTCACATACGTCTTCATTTCACCTTTGTCTTGGGCTCAGGCTAATGATTCCTTCCTGATTTTGGAGGTTTTTGTGAGGACATTTTGATTTGGATTACTTAATTGCTATGGCTATAGAGGGCCACAGTCATAGCTTGAAACCCATGAATATCCTGTCCCAAAGGTCAATCAGCTTGTGCCTTTTCAAGTAACTTTAAGCTGTCTGACAGGTGACCTACTGGACCATGAATCCTGCGTGTAGCATTCCGGACGGCGTTCCCAATCCATGTTTCCGATTGTTGTGGTGCGCTGAGGAAAGCCACCTGCTCTCCGGCCACGCTGATCAATGCTGCGCTGTTTTGGTTTTTTTTCTTTCTTTTTTTCTTTTTTTTTGGTGACACGGGCCAAAGAGGTGGTATTGACATTTGAGAGCTGGGAGCGAATCGATAGCAGCCAGTCAAGCCGTCTGAGTGAGCAAAAACCATAAACGCCCGGGCCTCGTGTAGCAGCAGGAGCATTGATTGATTGTTGGAATAGCAAATATTAAGAGCTGGTTTTGTGAGGGAAAATACTGAAATGGTGCAAAATTGATTATCCTGTTACTTACTTATTCAACAACTCCTCTTTCAAAGGCCTCTTGCTTGGGTGGACCATTTCTTCACAGGCTTACATAGTTTGATTGGCGTTAACTGAAAAATGAATAACGGTTAGAGCCAGCAGCTAAAACATGTACTGTGCAATAGGTTTCATATGAGGCCAGAAAACCACTGTAAAGATAAATATAAATAGGCTGTTGTGCTGGTTATAGTGTTTTGTAAAAGTGAATTGGTTGTATGGCAAATTTTACGTCAAATGCCTTTCCTGGCACCTTCATATTGTAATTTGGAGCTGCTAAGTGTCTTTCCCAAGGACATTTTCGGTATGTTAATGTACTCTATAGTGTCAGAACACGTTTGAATGACTGCCTTTTAAAATACACTGCCTATTAAAAAAAGTTGCTACTTGGGTTCAACAGCAAATAAAATAGGTCCGAGCCTCCTACTGGATAACTGCTGCAATTGATGATCTTTCAGCTGCAACACGGTATTTAAACCGAACTGATGCATTTCTGAAACAACCATGTGGAAAGACAAATCCCGTGGTTATGGAAAAGATGTCAGTATGTTTAAAAAGGGTCAAATCATTGGCATCAAGCATTAAAAACATCTAAGGAAACTAATCTACTCCAGATCTGAACCCCAGTGAGAGTGTTTGGGACGAGCTGGAGAAGGCTTTGTGCAGTGGTCACTCTTTCCTCATTAGTACGAGATCAACTGCGAAAAATAAAGCATCACTGGAAAGAACTTAATCTTTTGACATTGCAGAAGCTTATTGAAATTATGCCATAACAAATGTGTGCTGTAATTAAAGCTAAAGGCGTGTGACTTTATTTTTGTGGCCACTATTTTGGAAAGGCAGTGTATTTAGCATATGCTAATTTCCATTGGTTTTACATTAAGCGAACAGAGTTTTTACAAATTAGTCTTGATCTGTAATCAGAGAAGCAGCCAGCACTATTTTTGGATAAAGTATAGCTCTACAACTATGATATCTGAGAACCATATTCTCGCCTTTTTGAGGAAACATATTCCTGGCACATGTTGACTTATTAAACAGCGTGTAAATCCATTAAAAAACAGTTGTTGAGCAATGTTTATTAAAGTGTATTTAATTGCATATGAATGTGCTTGAAGTGTTGAAGTGTTGCCAGTATCCTCTGCCCTTCTTGTGGGCGCCGCTGTGGCCTGTCTTGCCAACAGCCCCTGTGCTGTGCTGTTCTCTTGGTAAAAGCCACTGACAGCTCAGATTTAGTCATTGTGTCGAGCCCAGTATCTCTCCACACAAATCAAACTGACTGTCTGCTAAATAAAGCATGAAAAAAGGCTTTCTGTGCGCGGCGCTGGAGCGGAAGCCTTCTCTCTCCTCTCACACTGACGATTAATCAGCGGATCGGATGGTGCTCGGCTCGCTGACCCAAACTGCACATTTAGCACCAGCAGAAGGAGGCTAGCAGCAGAAGGAGGCTTTTTTTTTTTTTTTTATAGGAATTCTAGGTGCACTGGAGGTATGTGGAGGTGAGAGCTGCCAGGATGCATCAGGAAGTGTTCGCTGATGGTGAGGGCTCTAAACACTGTGTCACAGGTGTCGCTGTGGTCCAAATGTTAGCACATAAAGGGGGTTCAGTCTGCTTTGGATTCACCCATCAACTTAAACATGCAATATAGGCTAATACAGCAGCTTTATCTGATCAAAATCGAATTAAGGTTCCTTGGGAGTGCTGTGGCCCATTGCCCCTATGAAGGCTAAAAATTGTTAAAAATAAGCAGAAGGCGCCATGGAGAAATTATGATTTGGTAAGGGCACAGAAAAGGGAGTGCCGCCGGGCCGAGCAAAAATGGTCAAAGCTCCAGATTCAGAAAGAGATTTACAGAGAGAAGTTGTACATGTACAACATAATTTTAAGTAGAACTAGGGAAGGATATTTTTCTGAAATAATTGGAAGCTGGAAGCAGTGTAGCCCTGCGACGAGTTGGCCACTGTCCAGGGTGTACCCCGCCTAAGGCCCAAAGGCACTGGGATAGGCTCCAGTCACCCGCGACCCGTAACGGGAACAAGCGGTAGAAAATGGATGGATGAATTGGAAGCTGTAGTAACAACTCGCTGTTACTGTTTGCCACAGTAAACAGATTAACAAACCCTCCAGCTCAGCTGCCGTTAGAACTCATTTACACATCCAAGTGTAATGAGTTTGCATTATTCTTTAATGACAAAGTTCAGGGCATTAAAAATGCTATAAATTCTACGATGCAAAAAATAACCCTAAAACCACCTACACACTTAGAGCTGACTGACTTTGCACCTGTAACTGACAAAACTGTCCAGGAGATCATCCCCAGTCTGAGTTAAACTACATGCTGCCTCGATGTGTTACCCACCAGATTTCTAAAGTCTGTGCTGAACAGTTTGTTAGCACCACTCACTCACATAGTTAACATGTCGCTTCAATCTGGAACATTCCCAATTTCTTTGAAAACTGCGGTCATAAAGCCTCTCCTAAAGAAGAGCAGTCTTGATGCCGCAGTACTGAGTAATTACCGGCCCATCTCTAATCTGCCATTTTGGGGCAAAATCCTTGAAAAGGTTGTTTATCAGCAGCTCACTGATTTCTGGGTGGGCATCACTGGCACTGCCCTAAACTGGTTAAAGTCCTATCTGGAAGACAGGAAGTTCTTTGTCGAAATTGGTAACCGTCTCAGACCAGATGCCCCTGGCCTGTGGGGTGCCCCAAGGGTCAATCCTGGGACCCCTTCTGTTCAACCTCTACATGCTGCCGTTAGGTCAGTTGATAAGCAGTGAAAATGTGTTCTATCACAATTATGGAGACGACACTCAGATCTATGTTTCACTGACGACAGGTGAATATGGACCAGTGGATTCACTCTGTCACTGCATCCAACAGATCAGTGTGTGGATGCAAAACAACTTTCTCCAGCAGAACTCAGACAAGACTGAAATCATCGTCTTAGGCCCACATAAACAAAGAAAAAGTGTTAGCAGTCACCTCCAGAGTCTCGCTCTAAAACCTACAAATCAAGTTAAAAATCCGGGGGTAACAATGGACTCAGACTTCAATTTTAACAGCCACGTCAAATCAATAACATCAGCAGCCTTTTACCATCTAAAAAACATAGCCAAAATCAAAAGTATAGTGTCTAAACCAGACTTGGAGAGACTTAGCCATGCGTTTGTCTCTAGTAGATTAGACTACTGTAACAGCCTGCTCACTAGCCTCTCCAAACGAGCTGTAAAACAGCTGCAGTACATCCAGAACGCTGCTGCTCGGGTCCTGACTAGAACCAGGAAGTACAATCACATTAGTCCTGTGCCCAGGTCTCTGCACTGGCTCCCTGTGGCTCAGAAAATAAACTCTCCATGGCTTAGCACCAATGTACATCTCGGACATGTTAGTGCCATATGAACCATCTCGGACTCTGAGGACCTCAGGGACCGGCCTCCTGCTGGTGCCCTGAGTCAGGACTAAACATGAGGATTCTGCGTTTCAGTTTTATGCAGCTAAAATCTGGAACAGTCTTCCTGAGGATGTGAGACAGGCCTCTACTCTGGCATTGTTCAAATCTAAGCTAAAAACTGTTTTGTTTGGCTGTGCATATGACTGTCTTTGATTTGTCTTTGCACTCTTCTCTTTTATGTTTTATGTCTATCTGACGGATAGCCTGATAATGGCACCTTTTACATTTCTTTAAGTTAAGGTTTTGTGATTTCTGCCATGTCTTTGTGATTTTAATACATTTTTCCTGTTGTGTGAAGCACTTTGAATTGCCTTGTGTACGAATTGTGCTCTACAAATCAACTTGCCTTGCCTTGCCATTGCTCTATCTACACAGAAGGATTGGGCAAATACTACGGCCGTTAAATCACAACTTGTGTCGTAAGAAAGGATTGTGCAATATCTGGTTGCCTATTGTTGGACTTCCAGGTAGCGTCAATGTCCATGATTACCGTGAAAGCCTTTGCACTGCGGTTTTTGCCTTTGGACCTTTAGCTCAAACGGAACTGTGCAATCAGATTATTTTATTCCAGTGATTTAAGTGAAACAGAGGAGCTCATTGGTCATTGGTCCTTTCTAGATTTTTGGTATAATGAAATGCCTGTTGTGGTGCTGATCAGGTGATGTTAATTTGATCTTGCATGTGGTGCCATGTCTCAACTCCCAAGTCAAATGTATCCTAAGGGAGACATTAAAGGCTTATTTTATGTTATTTCACAATATAATATATATGTAGTAAAGTATAGCTAAAAGCCATAGCAAAATAAATGTCCCTTATAGAGAATGAATGTGAGAGTATATAGTTATCTTGTCTTTTGCATTTAGCCCTGTGATAAGACCCCAAGTAAATCTGAATATCCAGCCAGGCCGGATTTTTCTAAAGGACACATACTATGCTATGGATACTATGCATTATTTGTATGGTTATTGGCCTTTAAACATGCACTTGAGTATCTCTGCTTAAAATAATCTGTCTACTGAAAGCATAACTTGACTTTATATCTTCAGGGCCATCTCTCATCATGAGTTGTGTTAGAACTCCATCTACTTGGAGCAAAGAGATTTACAAAGGGGAAATAAACAAAAGCTAGTTTTCACCTGACCTGCTAATTGAAGCATGCAGTTGTAATTAATGGGGTTTGACTGCAGAAAGATTTTAGCAATCATTTATGGACTCAAAAACAGCACAGAAGAGCTCTGGATTTCTACCTTTGATCTCACAAAACTGGTAAATTTGAAAACAGGACCTCGTAAAACAGGATTAATGACAGAAGCATGAAATACAAAGCTAAATGCAACCCCAGGTACATACAACTAGCATGGTTACATTATTATCTATTTTACATTATATCTGTCCTATAAGCTTTATTTGACTTGACTTGTAAACCTGTGAGAGACAAAACACCAATACGGTACACAACTGCTTTTTTTTAATACATTTCTATCATTTACAAAGATTTCAGCTCATGTCAGGCAGGTTTGATAAGCCCTTGACCTGCCCTCTATGCTCCCATCCACACGTCCACTGTCTCTGCGTGACTTTGAATACCACCACTTTATGAATCTTCAGTAAAAGCTTTTCTGCTTGTTTACTGCTGCGTTAAATCCAGGTAGAGGACAGCTTTTCTGGGTTGAATGTTTTTTTTTTTCCTTTTCCTGCTCCCTGCATGAAAATACTATTGATTAATGGTCAGCAGGCTCTTTTTCCACACCAGATGATGTAAAGAGCCTGTCAGTTAGCATCACCTCCTCCGCCAATGTGTTCCATCAATGGGGCGGCAGAGCAGGGAGAGCGCTGGCAGGTGGCGTATATTTCACCTGCCCGGGCAAAACGCACTGTAAGTGGGACAAGGCATGGACAAAAGTGACACGTGGAGAAGGTGACAGCTTTTCACACCTGGGAATAATGGTTTTGATCGGCGTCCCGCTTTGTTTCCTCGCCGCGGAAACGACACCGGTCCAAAAATACACAATTAGCTCATGGCGCCGGAAGAAAAAAGGACCGAGGCCCTTTCACAAGCTGGGGCATATCTAAACTGCAGCCCTCAGACGGAGGCCGCAGTGGCGCTGCAGTGCAGGGAGGGCGCGCTGTTTTGACACATGGAGGGTACAATTACAGCGACCTTAAGAAGAGCCTGTCCACACACGCTGTCCATCCACTGGTGCCGGACAGAAGGAGAGGGCGTTTAATTTCATCAGCACAAACCTGCAGAAAATGTGTGAGGGTAACAAAGAGCTTAACTGACAAAGAGCTTTTGTAAGGTAAATTACTTTATTTATGTTTTCATGCAGGTCAGGAAAAGTGGCCTAGTCTAATAAAAAACAAAAATTCCAAGAACACATCTATAAGTCTGTGTGTGGTCGTTTGCATGTAACAGTGCAAACCGATCACACTAGGAGCAGACTAGGAGAGGCATTTAACATCAGAAACAGACAGGAAAATATTAGATGTGTCTTTGGACGTGGACTCACTCGTTGCAGATCAGCAGAGATGACAAACCCCTCCTCTGCAGACTAGCAGGTGGTGTTTTTGTTTTGGTGAAAGTAAATAACCGGAGCTGAAATATGTTTGTTTAGCATTGTGGAAATGAACTCAAGTCTGAAAATCAAATGCGCAAAGTAACTGAGATGTCACTTGTCTGTGTTTGGTTGTTTAGAGCATTGCGAGTTCTCTGTGCATCTAAACATAGAAATTTTAGTTTAATGAATAGAAAAGGGAAAATGAAAAGTGAAACTGAATGACCAGCCCAATCACGGGGCAGCATTGTGGTGCACATACACACTCATAATGGTGCGCTCACACTTGATTTGATTTGATCCTGTTCTAGTTCTGGTTTAATTGCGATTTAGTCCAGATTTATTTTCTGGTCCATTCTCAGTTAAGTCCAAATCTTGATGTGATGTGTGCGCCAGAACAAACACTGATGGGCTAAAAAGTACAAGAGGACGCATTGTGTTTGTAGCGGTTGTAGAGTTGACATACTGTACTAGTTTTTTCAATTCAGTACAAACCCCAATGTTAAGGCCTTTATAGACAAACAACAATCCTGACATTATATTTATCACTGGAAATCAAGTAGAACATTTGTGTTTTTACCCCTATTTTCTTCCAATAAACTTACTACATCAGCAACGTAGTATATGCCATTTAGAGCTTAAACCAAATATAGAACAAGGCATAATCCACAATACTTTCGTGAAATCCATCAACCCAAGATCACCTTTTAACTAGCGAGACAGGACAGCAAATTAAAATACATTTCTGACAAATGACTGTGAAATCTTGTGTATATTTGCAGTTTGAGAAGCGTGTGGTGACAGCATTACATTGTGAAGACCGGGTTAATGATCACAGCTCTACCTCACTGTTGTCCACACGGAACAATATAACTGAAAACAATACTGCCATTGCTATATAGACGCCTATGAATTTATATTTGTGTGATTCCCCGTCATGTCACCTCGTATTACACATTCAACGGACTTCAAACGTAAATCGGCGCTAATATCACGTTGGATGTCCAATTTATTCCGTCATGGCCGCGCTTCTCCCTGGTGTTTTGTAAAGTAGGCGACGGTTTATCAGCAAGCGCATGTGTCATTATCACTGGGAATACAAGGCGAGAGTTATTTTCGCTTTTATCTGACCACGGCGATAACTTTATTGTCCAGACGTAAGTGACAGAACAGTGGAAGAAGCTTGTTTTGATCATTGCGCCGCTCTAGTGTATTATGTGTAGAGGCTTGTCAAAGTTGCTCACTCTATTCAGAAGATCCAGAGCTTGTTAGGAGAGACTTAAATACTTTTTTATTTTTTGCCTGTGTTGGCCCTGGAAATATGGAAAGAATCAATGAGCTGGTGGATGTATTAAGGTGAGAGGAGGGTGAAATATAGAAGGTAAAACCCAAACTGAGCAGGGTAAAGCTGCCTCCAAGCAACAGCAACACGCATGACCTTAACTGTGAGGATTAGAACAAATTAAGACACGTGAGAGGAGATTAAATAAAGAAATGCAAGCGCAAAGACCTAGGAGCTCATTATTTTTTATCAAACTCGAGTTGGTCCTTATTGCTGACAATGCTGCGTTATCTAAGGTGACAATATTTTTGTGTAACCTAGGTTTTCTGTTGCATGTTTATTTATTCATATTTATTTGAATCAGGATACTCCCATTGGAATCTCATTTTAGGTCCTAGCTTCCAAATGGGTTTAAATAGTTTAAATAGAACATTGTGCATGTGTGGCATCATGTGTATCAGCGGAAACATTTTTAACAAACTGAACTGCGAACTGCATTTTAGCCTATTATAAGCCTATCCATAGTTTTATTTGGCTCCTCTGTCCACTACTCTGTTATGACATCGACCCAGATACCATTAAGTTGCTATTAAGTGTGTAGTAAATGCCTACATACTTTACCTCCTTAACAGCAGCAGCTTAGATAGCGCTTTTGTTGTTCAAAAGGTTGCGGTTTTCTACTTTGCAAAGCCATAATGTAGAGTTCTGTTTCCACTTTGCATGACACATTTGATTTAGTTGTTATGATTTATTGCATGTATTGAATATGAACTATAGTTGTGGCATTTGCAATTCCTGTGCAGTGATATTTCTTTGCTTTATCCACTGTAAACCTGCCTGTGCTCCTGTACAGTCTTACATTGACCCTGCGTCTGTATGTCCTCCTGTGGACCCTCTCCTTCCTCTGCCGTAATTACGCGGACAGGAGACCCGACCTCTGCGCCTCACCGGGGGTCACACGGAGTCAGGGGTGAAACAACTGCTACCGAGGCTTAGCTGGGTCAAGCCATTTAAGTCAATACTGCTCACCCCGGCTGACAGGCTAAAGTAACACCTTTTTCATCCACACGCCCAGCGGACAGAGAGACGAAGCAGGCCTACTCCTCATCAGAGCAGGATTGGGGTGCTCAGTGTCTCCCGTGGGAGCAGGGCGGGTGTCCGAGGGGCCCCTGAAGAGGAGGCATTAGTATGAAAGAGCCGGCGTGGTTGACCTAGCCCGGGGCCACATGTGTCACAGCCCGGGCAGAGCGGCATTTGCACTTCAGAAACACAGGACAAATTGATAGATTCGGTGGAGGATGAGTGAAGATGTACAGTCTCAGTTAGAGCCACAGGGACAGTGTGGTTGGACAGACAGAAGATGGGGGAGGGTTCTTATTCAGGGATTGCACTGGTTATTTGTCATTGCGTCAAGTCATTTCAAAGGTTTTACGCCAATTCTATGTTCAATTAGTTTCATGTTGCAACAGCAAAATGTCTTCAATCTTTAAATACCCTTCATCAATGTTCATTAAGAAGATAAGAAGAAACAACAAAACTATTCTAATTAAGAAGACAAGGTGAATAATATATGAGAACACACCAATTGAGCGGAAACTTTGTGAACTGGTTCCTTTGGGGGTTTTCACTCATTGAAAAACAAAGAGCAAGAATCCAATAATAATGTGCCTCTAAATGCAGTTTATATATAACTGTGCAATGCTTTTATTTTGTATCTATATGTAAAAAGTCTCTGTGTGTCTAATCGCAATTTTTTAGCCTTATTAAATAAATAAAGCTAAATGCGTTATTATAAATGAATTTGATTTTAAAACTGGTTACATGATAAGCATACACAGATCATTTATAAACTCAGATTTGCTTAAACTAAATAAATAGCATTTTGCATTTGAGGCTTATAAGTTGTTGTTTTTTCAAATATCTAAAGTTCTGTTTCTATTGCTATTGTTGCTATTGTTAATGTCATACTTATTTCAAACTCCACAGATTGTAACAGATTGTACACAAGTTGATACTGATTATTAAGATTTTAAGCAGTTCACACTTACTCAATCATACACACATACACATACAGCTATCATACATGCAGATCAACATTGACCATCCAACAATGACAACAGTTCAGCTTTTTTAGACTTTAACACAATCATAGGGCAATTTGTTCCCTGCATTTTCCAGTCCATCAAATGTTGCCGCATCGATTTGTAAAGGGCAAATGCGTCCTCTCTAGGTCTGGAGCAAGGATCGTAGGAGGGCCTGTAGGTTTAGGGTGATGGTGAAACCCAAGGCAGACAGAGCGAGAACAATACAAGGTCCACTAGGTCCAGGATTCGAACCCGGGACCTGTCAGCAATTAAACAGCTTTTTTTTTTTTTTAATGATTCAGTGACATCCAAGAACAACAGTTTTACAGAATGTGAATCTGGCAGGCCAACTATCATTTCTGTAGATCTATTACACCGCATGCCCTTGCCCTTTCTATGCATCCACCCCATTAAAATGTACCCACGTGTTCTTGGACTATGCATCCTCCATCCTCAGCCTCTTATGTGGGGTCAATTGTCCCACCTTTTCCCCTGCTCAGAAAATGTCCTTTATCAATATTTGAAGACATCAATTGTAACCCTTGGTAAACACATTTCAGCTGAGAAGTAAATTATCAGTGGAGCGGGCCACTTGGGACGCACTGTCTGGATACTGTCTCCCGTCTGCCTCTCATTCTCTGTCAATTCAATCATCGAGAGGGGAACCAATAGTCTCCAGCAAAGCTCTTGTCAAGGATTTTTCAAAACTAAACAATGCCCTGGGCAGATTGTATCCTCCGGAGGATTGCGGGCCAAAGTGAGATACGCCACAAATCCCAGAATGCCTAGCCGTGTGTGTGTTGCGGTTAGAAGTTTTAATATATAGCATTATTCAGTGAAGCATTGCTGAGTTTGAGGCTTAGAGATTGTACAAGAGAGCATACCAAATGTGCCTATATAAGGGATTGTTGTGACATATGGATATACTGTAGGTAGAAACTGCATAATAGAATAGCATAGGCGGTACCACACCGCGAGGGACGTGTTTCCAGAGGCTATACCATGCAGGGAGAGTGGGCATGTAAAAGAGCTTACATCATAACTACATAAAACTTGCATCATCATTTAATTTCTAGTTCTTTGCGAGTTAATATTTTATAGCAGAATTAAGGGTCGATGGAAAGAGAACAAAAAATCTGTTCTGTTCTTGTGACATCATAACAAGAAGCTCATATACTAAAGGACACATATTATACAAATGTACTTTTTGGAGCTTTTAAACATTTTGTACTGTTGTACCCTCATCAAAAACATACCAGGAGTTGTATTTTGCTTCAGTCATGCTTGGTTTGGTAATACTGTTTACGAGGTCCTCTTCTCTGATCGCTCATAAATCACTCTGTTTCAATAGTTGCATCACAGGTACAAATCCTTACCTCTACTTTTTAAATCCATCACTGGACTCGTTCTGCCGTTAAATTGTGTTCACAACAAACACATGGCTCTATTAAATATCATTCACATTGCCTACGGGCTTCATTTATTTATCTATTTCATTGTTCGTTCTCGTCACTGACGGCAGAAAAGGTGTAGTTGGTAGTAAAAATTGTTTTTCAAATATAGATATTATTTTAAGATGTAAAATGTGAAATACTTTTTTCCCAACGTGATCAAAAGCATGTTTAAAAGCCACATGAATGCTTTGAGTTTGAGGGCCAAATAGAATACATAGATTATATTGGACCACATCAAACTAAAAAGTTCAATGTCTTTATGTTGGAAATGACAATTTTGCTAACAGAAAGTTAGAAGGTCAATGGAACATTTGTCAATAAAAGACAAGCAGATTAACCAACATTCACAGGAAATAAACAAATGGATAACTGTCCCATAGAATCCCCCCTTCTCTGCAAGGAAAATCTCCAAAAACGTTGAAATAAGAAACAAAAATGTGCTAGAATGCTCAGTGCACTGCTGTTAAAGGCATGTAATATACTGTATAATCCAACATACAGTTTGACAGATCACAGTAAAAGCGGCACCCAAAATGTGGAAGATGCAACACATTTGAATGCTCTGAATCACTCTGAGTGGTCTCTTCACTCATGTCATGTTGCACATTACCGGCCTGGCCCTGTGAAAGCTGTTCAACAGCAACAAGCCACTGCTCATGTCATCTGCAAATCACAAATCGGACTTTCTGACGCGAACCGCTGCACCGGAGCAGAGTGCCAAAGGGCTCTGGCCGAAGCCCGCCAAGACTTGAAAGTGATGTGAAACAGCCAGCAAGAGGAGGGGCCAGATCTGCCTGGAAGCGTGGCATAGACAGAGCTTCAATCTTCAATGGAATGGAAAAAACGACTGAAAAAGAAGGGAAAATGAAAGACAGCAGACTCGTCCATCAGCCAGAGAAAGGTCAGGATTTTGTCGGCGGAATTGGGCAGAGCAAAGAATTGTAGATGCGGAGAACAGCAGGGATTTTTCCGCTGTCGTGAGCAGCTAAGGAGAGTTGCTTTAAAACACATCTGCCAGTAAACATTTTGGCCCGACTCTGGGTCATCTCTCCTTTCTGCTCTGGACTCAGTCGAGCGTGAACATGTACCTGCACTCCGCCAACGCACACTTTTCTATGACCAGCTACGGTCTAATTCTCCTGGCCATGCTGGAAGTAAACTGTCATGGTATTAGTGATTTTGAAAGTGAAATTATAATCTGTTTTTATTGCTCATCATACAAACCACCCACACTCACAGCTTTCCTTAATCATGGTTTTCAGAGTAATGAAAAATGTGCAGCTTTGCCATAGCACAATCACTGTTGTGCAATGTTTTGAATGTTAACGTACCCAAAGTGGTGTCTATCAACAGGAAGCAGAAACCCACTTTTTGCATGGGTTTTACTATCCCTCATTTACAATGAATTGGCTCCTCGGAGCTGTGCAAATTCAGCAGAACATTGTCCAAAACAGTTTTGTTGGTTGCAAATGTCTGAATTTTTCAAAATGTTGTCCTAGGATAGAAAATAGACAATGGGCAATTTGGTATCTGCACATTTAGACTCCCTACATAGCTGCTTTATATCCCATTTGTAGCAGCTAAATATCAAAGTCAATGTCAGTTCATTCACTTAGTCAGTTCTATTTGCCAAAACAACATTGCTGTTGTGGTAAATATAGCCTGTATAGATGTCTGTGTGAGTAACTTGTGCATAATAGCTCACGCTGTCATGTTTATTTTGAATTTGATCATGTTCTCATGTATCATATCTGTCTCATAGATATGGAGATCTTATGCACCAAAAAATCAGACACTAGTAAACATGAGCAATTTGTCCATTTTGCACTCTTAAAAGACTTGGTACAAATGACTATAAATGTGCTGGAATCCCATAGCAAAGCTTCCTAATGCATGTTGTGCTAAAACCTCACTAAACTATCTTTATTTATTCATAAATCTACGCTCCAGCTCCACACTTCCACCCAGATTCTTTACAAAACAGACGTGGCGTAAAAAAAACTACCCAAGAAAGTGCTTCCTTAACACGGCAAATGAGTAAATGAAATGTCAAGCTCAAATTATACGTAATCTTCCTACGACGAGTCTCAGAGGTGCATTTGGAGAGAAATCTAGAGGAAATGGGGCAAGGAAATCACTGTCTGCAGCCGGAGCCATCAAAGCCTAAGTGCGTCTTTACCTCCTGCAAACAGCCCGAGACCACTGACCTTCTGCCATTATGGACCGGGCCAAACAAACGTCACAGACTTTTCCATCACGCGGCGTAGTCGGAGCAGAAAGCACTCTTCTGTCAGGGCGAGGGAGAGCGGCTACGGTGAAGAGGAGGCGAGGCAGCGGGGACAGATGTGAGACGCTCCGACAGACACCCAAGGGACACCGCCAAACATCTGGAAAGAATCGTCGATGGAGCTTGTACACTACCTACACTGATGAAATATGGATTGGATGAAAAATGCCTCAGTTAAATAAAAGTATTTGATTGTGTTCTTAGATTTTAAGAAGATGGTGATAACAAAAGTATACTTTGTATCAGAAATCAAGTGGTACAGCTCGTCTGGAATTCCCCTGTTGTGGGACAAATAAAGGTTCTGTTATCTTATTTGGAACCTACAATGGAACTAAAGCTTGTCACTTTGTCCAGGGCCAATCCATATATTTCACACAATTTACACATGTGATGATATTAAATGTATTCTATGTTCTGATGGGTTTTGTAAGATAGAATCTTATAAAACCAAGTGACTCTTTGAAATCTCAGCCAGAATAAAAAATATTGCTCCTTAATAATAAGTGTATATAATGCGGATATGTACTGAAGTAACTCGGGACGAAGAATATATGGATAACTTAAATTACAGGGCCTGTACCCAATTGTTTTGTATGGTATCAAATAATAATAACATGTTTTTCCCCAGTATACAGTATATATTGTAGAAGCATCTATTCAGGTGAAAATGAGTCAACAACTTGCATTTTCTGCATCTAATTATAGAGCCTTTTATTCTCTGAGAAGTAGGAAATGCTCTGTTAGCATGCAAATGTTTGTTAGCTTCACCATGACCATAAAGATATATATATATAGATATATATATATATATATATATATATATAGATATATAGATATATAGATGTATAGATATAGATATAGATAGTGCACCTTTGAATTTTGCGTAGCTTTAACCTAATTAGCAATCATCCAAAATGGCAAAAATTGTTTGGATTGTGCACCAAAACACATAATAAATACTATTGACAGGCTCATATTATGTTATGCTGTGTTATTTCACTTTCAAAGGCAGCTGTCAAACTCCATTTGCCAAATATTGTTGCTCTGTATATAGCAACATAATTGCCTTAATCAAACCAAAAGCTAATATTAGTGGCTGCACTTTACCACACTGAAATTATAATTTAGTCTCCACTAATGAAACTGTAGCAGAGGGAAGAGCAGGAAGTGCAGGGGACAGATGTGGCTCAGTTCTAAGTCCCTCTCAGGGACCTCAGGGACCTCACAAACATCTGGAAGGAATCGTCAATAGGACAAACACACTACCTGCTCAGATGAAATATAAATCTCCAAACACAAATGAGCTGGACTGTAATGCATTCAGTTCTGATTTGGTCTCCCAATAAGTTGACCTCTAATGCCCGTATATTTGATTTTACACTGATGTCATGTATAAGGTTCTGTTTTGGTTTATTTAGATTGCTGCTATATCATTTTCACTATAAAGTCAGGAAAATATTGTTGTATTTGTAATTTTTGGACTATATTCTAAGTGCGTGGGCAGAGAACATTTGCAATTGGACAAAAAATTGTAGAGTTGACATGTTCATCTTTTATAAATATACTGTATATACTGTAGAAATTATGTATGACATATTGTGGCAACCCTTGAAGGACTTGTTTTTAATCTTATCAATATGCAATAAACCCTAACTAACCCAAAAACAAAACTTGCTTGCCCCGACCTGCTTATACAAGCAGCTGTATTAAACATATTTGTCATCTAAAATGATCAGAGCAATTGTGGAGATCTCGGCCTATGATGTCACAAATATAGGAAATTTGAGTGTTTTTGTGAGGCTCTGAGAGAGAGAGTAGAGAAGACAACCTTGTAAACAGGCTTAATGAACTGAACGTGAATGAAGCTAAATACAACTTGTTGTTTTTGAAGGAGGAACAATGTTATTACATGGTTGGAAGAAAGTCAATTTTGCATAATAGGTGTCTTTGGTGTTGGTGAGTATGATAAATTTGGCATGATATAACAAGCCGTGAAGAAGACCTCTCTACCTCTAGCACTGCCTCCCCAAACCCACCAGATCCATCATAAAAAGACAAAAACAAGAGAAGGCAGGAGACCAACTAATGCCGCCACACCGGACTCTCAGATATAAGAACAGGAAAACACGGTAATCAATATATCCACTACACCCCTGATAGCAGACTGCATTAGTGTGTGGTCAAAAGAGTTGTCTTGTTCACCCACCTTCCATACAAATTCTGCCAAAAAGCCTTCACTTGAAAGTCTGGCATCACACAAACGCTTTGAGGAGCGCCACCACCAATCAAACCTCCCTTTTTGGGCCAAAACGACACCCGTCTCATGTCCCACGTTAGCAGCTTTTATTATGAAACTTGGATTTTTATTGATTGATTGAGAAACTGTTCAACTCGTCCCATCAGAGAACTAGGAACAAAACTTGGCAGTCGACAATCTAGCAAAGAATGATTCTATTATAATAAAACCAGCTGACAAAGCAGGGGCAGAAGTGGCGATGTATAAAAGCAAATATATTTGACACATCTTAATAATACAGACTACTATCAAAGACTGGTCTCTAATCCAACCACTAATGCACAAGACACTTTAAAGAATATATTATCTACCGCTTTAGAGGCCAACTTCTTACATGCTCCACAAGTCCCTGATCTAAACACATAAAGAAAATCATACAAAACAATTGGAATCTTTTACAGAGGGCTCCACTCTTCAATGAAATGTTCTCTGCCCCGACAATGGTGAGCTTCAAGCACCCACTTTGAGGGACATCCTTGTTCCCAGTCACGTGTCTGTACGGACATGGCTCCCACCACCACAAGGTACATAAAATGCGGTTCATTCTAACATAAAAGAATGCAAGCAATTTAGTGATTTTAAAAATGGCTAACCCTATAACTTAAACATTCATTAATTGCAACACTACATTTCACGACATATATTGGTTTTTTTTAAATGTTTTAATCTGATGCAATGTGTGATGTCACTTCCTCCATACTAGGTGTTGGACATCTGATTATAAAGTGATGTATAGTGACGAAGGAAAGAAATCAACATATGCTTTTAAATGTTTTATATAATAACTTGGCCCAAATCAAATAAGAGGCTTTTTATACCTTTATTACACGAAGCGTGCCTTGGCTCCTGATTTTTTCTTGTTAATGTGTTTTCCCAGTGACCAATGAGCACCATCAACCTTGTTTAACTTAACAGGATCTCCATGCGCATTTTGGAAGGTTTTTTTTTCTGAAGTATGATTTGAAGTAAAAATGTGAGTTTGAACAGGTGAAGAGTTGAATATACATTTTTCTATATGAAGCATGTAACGTTTTGTACGTATTGTATATTTGTTGAGCCTATTCAGTACACCGTATAACGTCCATGTCCAAAGCTTCTTAGTGTAACGCCTGGCTAATCCCAACACCTGTTTTAAGTATCCTAATATCTGAATTTAACAAGCAGATGGTGGTAGTTATTACCTCTCAGTGGAGATACAACATGCACTTTAGCTGCTCGACAATCTCCAACAGGCTGCACGGATGGCTAGACATGGAAGAAGAGGAGGAGTTCTGCATTAAACATGAGACGTTAGAAGGGCACAGATGACATAAAAGCTTGGTATGGCAGGTCCATGACTCCGTGGCGATGTGAGGGGAGCGGACAGATTCTTTGGCCGTCTTTTAATGTGTGCGTTTGTGCTTAACATTGTTTGGGGCGCAGTGATTTGAGACTACGACCACAGGGGGCAGCCCCGGGGCGGTTTCTTACGAGGAACAGTGGAGATAGTTGCACAGAATGTTTGCAGTCCCTCAAGGTGGCCATCCAAGTCTCCCAAGGATAGAAAGTGGATTCCTGCTCATAAACAAGTGGTGTAATTGTGTTTAGTAGAATTTGTTGTTACAGCCATCTTAGTGAGGTTCTTTTACTGTTAAGACATATTGTCACATTGCCACAAAATGTATACAGCTTTTTAACAACATCAATTATATTAATTTACAGAGGAAGACCAATTTGAACACACTGCCAATATTTCCTAAAACATATTTTAATAACATATCAAGCTCTTTCGCATTCAATAAAATGTTTTATAATTAGATGGCAATGTTGTGAAATGGTCTGATTTGTTCACAAAATCGATGGGGGGAAAAAACCTGAACTGAATCATTTACAAGAATAAAGTACAGTACCCTGTCTTTAAGTGCAATAGTAATAATATTACATTCCCTGTACTTGAAAAACAACTCAAAATGACACAATTATAAATGTACCTCTCATATATGAGCCAAAATATGTTGAAAAGTTGTGCAATATTCGTTTGATCAACCCAAACACTATGAATCAGTGCAATATGATTCAGTGCAATATAATTCAGTACAATATGAATATGTGCAATAGGATTCAGTGCAATGTGATTCAGTAGAATATAAATCAGTGCAATATAGGAATTTGTACAATATGAATTAGTGCAATATATTCAGTGCAATATGAATCAGTGCAATATAGGAATATGTGAAATATGAATTTGTGTAATATATACAGTGCAATATGAATCAGTGCAATATAAGGGTATGTGCAATCCAAATGAATTGGGTTGTATGTATGTACTGCAGTCACTGACCCTTTCCTTCTTCACCTGTGTTGTTGGGCTGCACATAGTCGGTGTAAATAGTTGTAACATCAACCTACCAGGGAGTCTATTCCATCTCATTTTTCCCAGATTGTTGACCAGTATTTCCTATAGCGCGCATAACCTTCCTGAACTTATTCCTTGACCCTCCCAGACCTCTCTCTAAATCTATCTCTAAACCACTTGTTAAAAAGTTAAGAATCTTCCTGACAGACTTCACTGCCCATACCTCACAGCTCTCTCACATGACAAACTTCTCTATATGGCCTTCAAAACTTTGAAACATTTCTCCATCTTACCTCCCCGAACCCACCCTTTCCCCATGTGCGGCATTGCCCTTGGGGACTTCTTCATTATCTGTCACTAAATGTTTTTAAGTTTGCATAATTGATCCTCTCTAATAAGTCCTCATTGATTTATGGTCTTGCTGCTTGAAGGGTGAACTGGTTAAAAATTCATAACCCGGCTACGCGTCTTCACAATCCATTAGCTGCTCCTGGACCCAGAATTCTCTCATTGATTGACCTTGTGCTGAGAATTTCATGGACAAGGCATTTTTCCTCTATTTTTATTGCAGTGTGGGAAGAGTTACTCCTCACCTTTTCCCCCAATAGGCCACGCTTTGATTTCATCCATTTGTGTATTGCTCAGTGTCTTTTTCTGTTTTGATTTTTGGACCCCCCCCCCTTGATTTTTGGACCCCCCCCCACCCTACATCACCACCCTCAACACACACCCTCCTCTTCGCAAAGACCTTACTCAAAGTTGATGAATAAGTAAAGCATTTGCCATAAACAGCTTCCCGGTGTTATTTAAGCTTCCCCAACCTGGCGCACACACACACACACACGCATACACACGTCCGATTCCCCTGCCATCAAATTCAAGTGTGTAAATTTTCTAAAAGGCTCTGAATGTTTTATGATCATTTCAGGGGATGATGGAGTAATAGCTGAATAGTGAAGCTATTACTTTTAATATTTATATTGAGTGGCCTGAATGATTCATGTGACAGGATGTAAAATCAGAACTGTGGGTTGTGTGGACTTCACAAACCACAGGGACGCTCAGTAAAAAAGAAAATATTTGTTTGCTTGAGAAGAATGATTCAAACTGTTGTGAGCTGTTGTGAGTTACTGGTTTAAATAGTGAAGCAGCGGTAAATCTGAACTGTGCTGCCATTTTCAAGGTCAGTAATCATTTTACCGCAGTTAAGAGCATTTTGTCATGATTTAATTCAAATAGTGTTCCGTGTTAAACAATACAAATATAGCCTATTAAAGGATGTGTATGCCAAATGGACTTTTTTGAGCTTTTTAACCATGTTATAACATTGTTTCCTCATCAAAAACATTGTATTTAGCTTCATTCACACTTGTTTGATGAATCTTGTTTAAGTCCTGTCCTTCCTGAGACTCAGAAAACACTCTTCACACACACACTTCAAATGGTCCAGTTTTGTGACATCATAGTTAGAGCTTTGAAATCATCTGCCCTGTTTTTTAAGTCCAAATAAATCATTGCCCGACTCGTTCTGAGCATTTGCTGTCACTAGGTCACTTGCGGGTACAAGGTGTCACCAACACATGACTCCAGTTCTGGCATCACTGCACTGGAGAATCCAATTTAAAATGTTGCTCATAGTTTTTAAGTCTCTAAATGGTCTGGCTCCGTGTGATTTGCCGGAATTATTGCCCCACCATGTTCCTGCTCGTACCATGCGGTCCTCCTCACAGCCTCTGCATGTTAGTGCTGCTGAGACACTAGAGCAGTTTAAATCCTAAAAACCTACCATTTCTCTCTGGCCTTTTAAATACAAACTGAGCTGAGTCATTATTTTATTAACTTCATGTGTATTAGTTGTAAGTGTGGTTTATAAATAAACCTTGATATTCATATTGATATTGACTATTATGTTGGGGGCAGGCTAGCTTTTGTTTATCTCCCCTTTTGTAATTCTCTCTGCTGCCAGAAGATGGAACTCAAATCCTGATGAGCAAACGCCTCACAGAAGAAAATTAATATTAGCTTTCAAAAAATTATTTTTGGTTCTAAAAAGGCAAATGTACTCAAGAGCATAAAGGTCATTAATAAGACAAACAAGGTATAATCTGTGTCCTTAAAGGGGGAAAAGTGACCATATTTTAATAATGAACCTTTAAAGTTTTTTAATTTAGTCAATCTTTTGTTTAGTTTTTGGTTTTATTTGAGTTTGATTTTCTGCTCAAATATTATTTCAATTCTGTTTATTTACCATTTCTAAAAATAATTATGTTTTCTCATTCAGCTCAAACAACTCTCCATCTCTTTTATGTTAGCGCAGAGTGTAATCATTCTCTCACCACGTTGAGTGCCAACAACATGTTCACGCTGAACTATTGCAGTGGTTGGTGGTGATCAGAGACGTTGTTGGCATGGATTGGCTGCCACATCTGTCAGTTTGCCCCATGGCAGCTGTGACTACAGTAGTTGCTTACCATGATCCTCTGCAGGGATAAGTGTCCCAAAAAGCACTATACAAGACCAAGATTTTATTATTTATTCATTCATTCATTATTGCCACTGGTACTTAATAATAAATACACTTTTATTAGCCTTAATAAAGCATGAACAAAGACTTAATTCATGATGAACAAATAGTTTACTAAGAATGATTCAGATTTAGTAACTACTTAATTTGTAACCTAATGTTAACATCTAACTCCTCAATTAAGTATTTACTAAACCTTAATAATTGATAATAAACTATTTCTTCATTATAAATTAAGGCTAATTAAGGTGCAGTTACTATAAAGTGGTACCCAAGCTCATCTTTGCTTCAAGTCGAGTTATATGGCACCACTGCATGTTCTCCCTGTTGGTGGCGCTGTTGCCCCCACACATTTCATCATCCAGTCTCTCCTCTGTCAACGCTTTCTCATAGTTCGGCGTTGAAGGCCAGTGTATTCTTGTGGGTATCAGGCAGCGTGTCCTGGGGGATCGGACTCTTTCAAGCGCAGTTAGTGCTCTTGACTCTGCGCGATGGAAAAGCTGTGTTTGGAGGACGTCTTAAGAGACATTATAGAGCCTTAGCGTAGCATTGTCTTAGCTGGTCTTAAATGTCACTTTGGTCTCCAGAGCCTGCCTTTCAGCGCTGTGTTGTGGGACAGTAAAGCTCTATGTGGTCCCACTGAGAGTCCATTTGAAGAGCGGGTAAACTCACTACTCTCTCTCTCTCTCGCTCTCTCTGGCTATTACCGCTTCTGTTTACTCTCTATGCAATATTTATTTAAGCCCAACAACTCAGACAAAATGGGTCCACTTTGGGGATGGTGGTTTGCGCAGAGATTTTGGTGCTGAGCTGATACTTTAGCAGCATTTAGAATTAGATATGTTTATTCTTGTGGTTTTATTGTTTGTTGAGCTAGCATGTGTAGTTGGAAAAGATTTTATGACCAGCAGTGTGACAGTGAAGAGAAAGCAGAACCATCTGAAATGAAATATAGCGATCTAGAGTGTGTCGTTACATGGAAGAGAATGTTTATTATTATTTGTTGGGACAAAATAAACGCTAAATATTTATAATGTGACAAGTTTGGAATTTGTTAATGCAAGGTACGTTGTAGAATAGACACGCAGTTCATTATAACTTAATTATATTCTTGACATGTTTCCATCCTTTTCAATAGACCTGCTTTTATTTAGGTAAGAAATGACCATAGGCACTGATAATATAAGGGACACCTAATTTTTTTTGTTGTATAAAAAACAAAAACTAAATACAGAGAGTGAAAAAATAAAGTGTAGCTGGTGCAAATCTGTCCTGTGGCATATATGTCCCGTGTATTTGCCCGGGATATAAAACACAGTCTGATCACCCTGCCTTCTGTCACACTTCGAGTCAAACTCAACCCGTACTCACAGTGACCAGACTGATAGCCATTTATACCAATGCTTGGTAAATGTCACTTTTCAAGTTTATGGTAAATGTTGGTACTTAAACACAGATTATTATAATTTTTTTTAATCCTCATGTTTTCTTGGTTGTTTTTTCAGCCAAATCTCAATTGTAGGCACTCTTGTTTTATTTTTATATTTTTTATCATAACTATCTCACCAGGGATCTAGATTGAAGGTGGTGGAGAGGTTGAGGTGGCTGTTGGTTGCTGATGTGTTGAAATTAAGCCAGGGAGGGATGTCAGTATGCATCTTCATGGAGCATCTTCATTTTGCATCTTTTAAGGTGTTTCTTCATGGTGTTTCTTCATGGAGCATCACCGTGTTTCTTCATGTTGCATCTTCATGATGTTTCTTCATGGTGCATCTTCATGGTGTTTCTTCATGGTGCATCTTCATGGAGCATCTTCATGATGTTTCTTCATGGTTTTTCTTCATTAAGCATCTTCATGGTGTTTCTTCATAGTGTTTCTTCATACCATGAACCATGAATATTGCATCTTCATGGGATGTCTTCTTCGTGGCTCATATTCATGGTGCGTCTTCATAGTGTTTCTTCAAGGTGCATCTTCATGGTACGTCTTTATGGTGCATCTTCATAGTGCATCTTCATAGTGCATATTCATGGTGCGTCTTCATAGTGTTTCTTCATGGTGCATCTTCATGGTATGTCTTCTTCGTGGCGCATATTCATGGTGCGTCTTCATAGTGTTTCTTCAAGGTGCATCTTCTTGGTATGTCTTTGTGGTGCATCTTCATGGTGCATATTTCATGGTGCAGTTCTTTATAGTGTTTCTTCAAGGTGCATCTTCATGGTATGTCTGTGTGGTGCATCTTCGTGGCGCATATTCATGGTGCGTCTTCATAGTGTTTTCTTCAAGGTGCATCTTCATGGTATGTTTATGGTGCTGCTTCTTCATCGTGCATATTCATGGTGCGTCTTCATAGTGTTTCTTCATGGTGCATCTTCATGGTATGTCTTCTTCGTGGCGCATATTCATGGTGCGTCTTCATAGTGTTTCTTCAAGGTGCATCTTCATGGTATGTCTTTGTGGTGCATCTTCATGGTGCATATTCATGGTGCGTCTTCATAGTGTTTCTTCAAGGTGCATCTTCATGGTATATTTTTGTGGTGCATCTTCATGGTGCATCTTCATAGTGTTTCTTCAAGGTGCATCTTCATCGTGTGTCTTCTTCGTGGTGCATTTTCATGGTGTTTCGTCATGGTGTGTCTTTTTGCTGCGTCTTCATGTTGTGTCTCCTTGGTTTCTGTTCCCATGCATGTCCGTAGCCACTGTACTTGTTCGTCTCCTTAGCGACTGTACCTGTCTGTCTCTGAAGCGGCTCTACCTGTGCGTCTCCGAGGCGACTGTTCACACGAGGATCATGAGTCAGAGGTGCCGCTGGAGGTGAGACAGGAGACATTCTGCCATCAGCCCGTCAGCTCGACATGGGGCCCTCACACCCACATCACATCCTCATCCTGCCTGAGACGCCTGCACCTGCTGAAGACAAGAGCCAGGACGCCACACTGTACAAACGTGGATGTACATTTACATTTTAAAAGATGTTTTATTGACTTCCCTATACAGAAGAACCAAGGACTATGTTAAATGACTTGAATGCATGATGTGTTAACAGCAACATCTCACATAGCATCACTCTTGACATTTTAACTTTGGAAATGTGTCTTCCACAGTTTTGCTCGAATGAAATGATACGGAATGCAAATGGTTTAAGTTATGATTTTGTGATTGGAAAAAAAATCTTAATTTTTTAATTCCTAAATGAATTACATTTACAATATACACGCGAGTAAATAGAATGGTGCCCATACAGTATTGTGAACTGCTCTTTTAAAAGATGTGTGATAACCTATGGTAACGTGAAGGGAACCCATGTAGTGTAAAGGAAAACTATATTGGTAATAATATATACACCACAGAAGGATTGGCTCGGTGGTGTGTGGATACATTCTGTCTACACTCTTCAACATTAATGCCAGTCGAGTTGGACTATGGTGGTGTAAAGCAGGGGTTCTCAAACTTTTCAGGCCTAGACACCCAAAATAAACATGCAACCAACTCAGGACTCTCACAAAAAAATTAAGCTGACAAAGGTAATCATTTCAAGTGGCAAAATGTGTTAAGTCAGGTTTAATATAGTTTATTTGAATCATTTATTATGTTAATGCAGTTTTTCCCAAGAACGGGGACTATTGAATAACTACAGTGTCAGATTTTTTTTGAAATTGTATATTAAAATCATCTTGAAACCCCCTGGTGTAGAGGTTTATCATGACGTTGGTTATTCTTGTGAAAGTCTATCTTCGTAAGCCCACTATCCATTTCACCACTCACCTTCAAAGTGCTGCTGCAGTGGTTAAAGTAGTCCACTGCAATGTAATGAGAGGCGTGTAGAAGTAAGTACATCGGCAGAGATTCCTCCTGGGATTCTGGATGTACTCTGTAGATGTCTTAGCGGCTTGACTTTTTTGATATTTCTTGTGGTAAAGTGGAATTAGCAGAACGATGGGCTACGGCAGAGAAATAAAGCGAAAAAATAATTTGGAGAGAAGTCAGAATATCCATATCAAAGTGTGTGGGCTATACCTTTGCTGTTCAGAGAGACAGCCGAGATCGTCGACAATGTTAGTCATCCGCAGTAGCTGAAAACTAAGCCTGCATCACAGTTTGGACTGAAATACTTATGAGTAATGTTATCTGCTCTTTTTGTGGTTTATGATATTCACTATTAAATTCTGCGCACCGTCCATGGAGCTAGTGTGGCCTGTCATGTATTAAATGTTATCTTTACAAAATGTAGCTTGGTGAGTTATAAGTACTGCTCTCACCAACATACCGTGACCAAAAATAAGTAAAAATGCCTAACTACAATTATCAATAGTTAATTTAAATACTTGATCGTTTTGTCAGTGTATTTTATGTGATTTTTGCAATTCGACATCACAGTGAAACAATTTGAGGGATCACTGGTTTCCGTACCTCACAATGTACTGTATAACATCATTGCTCTAATTTGAACCCCTCTTACGGTTTTGACTGTTCCTCCATGTTATTGCTTTGCCTGGAATGTTCCATAGTATGGCCTTAAATTTATCCACTATGCATTTATTCAATTACAGGGGCTTTTATTGGTAAAGAAATCCCTTGCATGCATGCAGACCTGGAACTTGGTCTGGTGGCATCGCCTGCTTTTGTCCAAAGGAAAGTGAATGCCACACGGAATATTCCAGGCAATTCTCCATGGAGACCAGATGGTGAATCCTACACCAGAAAAGTCACATTGTCCACCGTCACGTAAATATAAGTTTATAAATAAGCCGTTGCCTTGACAATGGTCTTAAAAACATATGTATTATTCACGGTTCAAACGGAATAGAGCAGAATAGAATGCAAATACAAATACACAATTTAAAATTGGTGAAGTAATTTTAGCTTTATAAGTGTCAACAAAGTCTTTAATGACATTATTATGTGCTGCATTTGTAATGTTCGTTGGATGGGAGTTCCAGGCCTTCTTTCTAGTGATGGGACTTAAGACTCTTTAAAAGGAGTGGAATCTTCAGTGTTTGTTCATTTAAAAGAGCTGTTCAAAAGACCAATTCTTTTTTGTGAGTCAGTCACTATAATCAGTAAGAGGCTCTTGCTCTATGGTGAGCTTTTAACAATGTTATTATGGTATTCCCTCACATAATGATGTCCTGTAGAGAGCCCTGTATTATCCTGCATCTTAGCTCGAGTGATAAGAGAATTCCTGTTTTCACCTACCCCCTATCCCGCCCACATTCCTGTACTTAGACGTGATTATTTGAAAAAAAACGATTCCAAATTATTTAATTGTTCCATTTCTTTTTGTTATTGCTTCAGATCAATATTGCTGGTTACAAAAAAAAAAAAAAAAAAAAAAAAAAAAAAAAAAAAAAAAAAAAAAAAAAAAAAAAAAAAAAAAAAAAAAAAAAAAAATTAACAAAATATAAAATGATCACCTACTTATATCTTTAATATTGATAGTGACATCTCCCAAACACTCCAGTCTGTGTGTACTTGTCAGTTTGTAGCTCTCCCTGTCTCCTGTCTCTCCTGCTGCTAACACAGTTTTACTCTGACAAAAACAATCATCATTCCCTTCAAACCCGCTGACAGCACTAATTAGTATGTCGGACTAATACCTACCGTCGTGTACTACATGGAAATACAGGCCTGAAAGCAGCATTAATATTCAGGAGCTGCCACTTCACCAACATCCTGTGAACAGACACACAATTGACTACATGTGAAACACGCAGGGACCGGTGTGTTCTGATGGCTGATTGACAGGTCGATGGATTCCCTCTGAACAGTGTTAAACTACAATTAGCACAATGACGTTTTGTTAAAAGGGGGGCACACGATTTGCATATCATCCCAATGTGAGAAATGGGATTGGAGAAGCAGACGGTGTATCAAATTCTATAACTTGTAGGTGGGTGTGTAAATACTACTATCTGATGATACAAATGTATCTATAACAACACTGCCCGTACAAAAAAATTCGCTCACTTTAATATTTTGTTGGACCGCCTTTGATTGCCGCACGCATTCGCTTGTAGTAGATTCGTTTCTGCTTCTCCTTAGATGTTTTCTCTGCTCGATGCCAATGATTTGATCCTTCTCAAACACACTGACATATTTTCCATGACCACGGGATTTGTCTTTCCACATGGTTGTTTCAGAAATGAGAAGCCACGCACTGCATCAGTTTGGTTTAAATTCCTTGTTCCAGCTGAAAGTCAATCATGCAGCAATTATCAAATTATCCAACAGGAGGCCCGTACCATTTGCGTAGTTGAATCCAGGTGGTGACTTTTTTTTTTTGGACAGGCAGTGTGTAATGTAAGACCCATTTATGCAGTTTATAACACACACAAAAAAAGAAAGTGACTGACCCATGTCCAGGAAAGTTAGATTGTGTACCATTAAGATTGAGCTACATATTTGTGGTAACATATGTCTCTGCAGCTAAAATTGGAGCAAAATATGGTTAAATACAGCTAAAAGACCTTTCCAGTGCTTGTAAACAGAACACCTACATTCTAAAGGCTGGAACAGTTCCATAAACTAACTCTAATATATTTTCAATAGAAGAGTTACTGACAAACATCACAAACTATGCGAAAACAGAAGTTTGGCGACTGACAAAAAACAGTTTGACAGGGAAATGTTTGTTTTATTTCATCAAGTACCACAAACTTTAGAGAATTACCAAATGTTTTTATGTTGTTGCCTCATTACTAGCCCATCGGTAAGGGTCTGTCCCTACAGCATAATTAATTTTTTTTACTTTTTTCGGACTGAATTCATCCATGTACATCAACAATCTAAACTACAAATGCACTAAATTGTCGTCGTTAATACGGTTAATATGCAAGAGCCTGCACTTTGTCATTGTCCCATGTGAAGGGTTTGCGGTATCGATCGGCTGCATGTGATACACCCCTCCCATCGCAAAGCCATGCACGCAGCACTTTACCCGGCCGTGTGATTGACAGGTCGGTGTATTTCTTTAGAAGAGTGTGAACCAGTGAACCTGCTTAATAAAACATTAGAGGCACCGGGAGAGGAGAGAAGAGGGGAGGAGCCACAGGGAGGAAGGGTCACTCCTCATCCTCCAAAGCACATCACAGGGGGTCCATGTGGCCTCATTAAAATCAAGCAGTTCACATGTAAGGACCAGAGGAGCGGGCTGTGGTCCCAGCTCAGAGCAGCTCACTCCCAGGGCAGCGGGGCTTTGAGGAGGCCGCTGGAGAGCACCGAGTTAGAACACAGGCTAAAACAATAGACATTTAAGACAACCAGAGCAGCCAGTCGACACTATACAACTGCATTATAAGATTTCTCCATAGGACGTGCTCAGGTGGCGCTTCAAAGACAAGAGCTTAGACTGAAGCCGGACTAAGAAGTGCATGGGAACAGTTTGATAGAGAGATAAAAGCAAGGGTTGCTAGAGTCTTGGTGTTCTTAAGGTTCAGCAGTGGCTTAATTGTTACAGCTATTTGCACACTTACTAGTAGTCGGTTGAAGGATTGGTCACCACTTCCATTGGCATTGTATACTGTTGTTGTGTCCACGAGCAAAGCAGAGTTCAGTACTTGCCAGTTTCCATATTTGTTTGACTGGATGTAGTCAAGAGGTCATATATAGGCATAATAAAATACAGCCATATGTTCATCAATCAATTAAAGTAGCTGTCGAGGTTTGACCGTACATGGTTTCTTGAGATTGCATAATTGGCTGATGTTAAAGTGATTCAATAACATGGAAGTGCCGCTCGGGGTTCGAGTGGATAGCATATATGCCAGACTCCATGTGCGCAGGCAGGATCGTTAGTTAGATTCTGGCTCTTCCAGCTCTTCCCCATTTCACACTACACCGTTCAGTCTTAAAAAACCATATGGCCAAAATAAAATTAGTCTGGACACTGACTGAGGTGTTGAGAAATGTTTTGGTTCCCATAAAAATATATCGCTAAAACATAAACGTTTCCACATACATGTACCGTAATTAAAATAATACAATTTCAGCAATTTTTTTAAATACATTGTTTATATTTTAGATTATCTGCACATATATTTAATTGGTAGATCAATTAAAGCTGGAGTGGAGCAAAATAATAATGATAATGCCTCTATACGTCAAGGTCATATTATTTGCCGGGATATTTTGATGGCATGTTCAGAAGCTCGATAATAAGAAAACGTAAGCGGCAACAAAAAAAAAGAATCCCCTCCTTGAACAGCCAGCTTAATGTAGTGGAGGAGGAATGCAGGATGTAAGGTGCTGCCATGTACAACCCCCATATGAAGATTTATGGTGTCTATGCGGGAGCAGAAACTTCAGCTTCATGCCCCTGGATCACCCAAGGCCAACAGGTCCCAGGTGATGGGTTAGACCAAGAGCGGTTCAGGAGCCCTTTATGATGACAATAAAACAAGTTCAGTTACCCGGAATGGCGTTACCGAGGCCCCACCCTGGAGCCAGCCCTACGTGGCCCGGCTAGGCACAACCCAAAGGAGCGACGTGGGGCCATCCTCCCATGGACCCACCACCTGCGGGAGGATCCGTTAAGGACGGTTTGCAGCTGAGTATGAAGCAGCTGGGATGAGGATCAGCACCCCCAAATCCGAGGCCATGGTTCTCAAACTGGAAAAAGGAGGCTTGCCCCCTCCAGGTAGGGTAGGAAGTCCTCACCCAAAGTGGAGGAGTTCAAGTATCTCGGGGTCTTGTTCACGAGTGAGGGAAGAATGGAACGTGGGATTGACAAGCGGGGCAGTATCTGCAGTGATGCGGTCTCTGCATCGGACTGTTGTGGTAAAGAAGGAGCCGAGTCGAAAGACAAACCTCTCGATTTACCAGTCAATCTACGTTCCTACCCTCACCTATGGTCATGAGCTTTGGGTAATGACCGAAAGGACAAGATTGCAGATACAAGCGGTCGAAATGAGTTTCCTCAGCAGGGTGGCTGGGCGCTCTGTTAGAGATAGGGTGAGGAGCTCAGTCAAATGGGAGGTGCTTGGAGTAGAGCCACTGCTCCTCCAAATTGAGGTGGTTCCGGCATCTGTATTCCGGGTGCTTCCTGGACTCCTCCAGGAGGTATTCTGGGCATGTCCCACTGGGAGGAGGCCCCGGGGAAGACCCAGGACACCCTGGAGGGACTAGAAGAACATAAACTGTGTAATCTTCAAAACTGAGGGTAAAGTGTTTTTTTTCCCCCTTAAATTATAGAGCCCATTAAATTGTGTGATATACAACTTCCCACAGGATATGTTTTAGCATAATTTTAGTTGATATTGCAAAAAAATATGATCGGATTATAAATAAATTAATAAACAGTAACACTTGATAGTCCCTCTTTTTTTATTACGACTATGTATTTATTATTTACTTCTTGCTCACATTCAAAAAACGATTTAATCTGATCCACTTCATAGACTGACACAATGGTCTTTATATATCGGACAGCATCAAAAACGCTTCTTTCATCTCATTCATGACTGAGGAACTCCACTCTAAGAAACGCGGCTAAACCGGGTAATTGGTACTTGGCATGCCCCTGTTTTTATTGAGCTATTCATTTTTCATGATAACTCCATAATTTACATGGTTGATTGTGTTGAAAGCGTGAGGGCGGGAGAGAGAGCATTTCTAAGTCATTGCGTTTGTTGTCGCTTGCAATTCATCTCTCCCAGCCTGTATTTACTCCGGTTTTGGGGCGCTTTCCTTGTCCTGCATTAAAGCTTGTCAGTGTGGGGGGGCGATGCTGGGGGGATTTGCATCACTGGTACATCATCAGTGCCTTTTTAATGGCCCGCATCAAGTTGTGACAAGGCTACTTAAAAGCGAAGGGCCCGGTGAAATGAAAGGCTAGCATGGTTTGCTGTGGATAAATATGGATTTGTTTTGCCGTTTCCTGTCACTGCTCGTACTTATATATAGCAATGTCCCGTTAAAGGAAGAGGTCGCAACCTCTCAGACACGGCAGGATTGTGCAGCTAGCGTTTACCATGTGGAGGTATCATTAAAAAGAGGCTGTCAGAGCAGGAGCACACTGTCGGACCAGGGCACGAAGCAGGTGTAATGAGGGGGAGGCGCCAGCGGATGGGGCTGCTTTGTTTATGGAGACTGTCTGAGGAGGCTCATGTATGAGAGGTCAGAGTTCACAGACTGTGACAGAGAAGTGAGGAGTGGGGAGTTATTCACAGAGGCTATGAAGCAAAGAGATTGTGAGGGTTAGACTCAAGACCTGTGGCTGTCATTGGAAAGTCTGTTTTTTGATAATGTGACACAAATGCAAAAGTTCCCAAAAGCATGTTTAAAAGCAGGACTAATCTAGCTCATGGCAGTATAAATGTTAGTTTCTAAGTTCAGAAGCTTCAGATCGAAAAAATTACTTCTAGTTTTGTTTTAGTTTAAGAACTAATACAGTGAAAACAAAACACATTCAACAAGAGTCCACATTCTGACTCAAATACACTCACACAGCTCATTCAACAAGAATTTCCATGAACATAAGGAGTATACATGACCTAACAGTTTAGCTTTGCACTATTAAAGCAGTCCATAAAATATATATCACAATACATTTGTTAATTTGTCCTGTAAAAATATTGTAATTATTCACGAGAGTGTACAGTTACATATTTACATATTATACACACATTTCCGCAGGATGTGGTGTTGCATGTCATAAAACAGTAAATAAAGTGCTACATTACATTAGACTTATTATAAGGAGGAGAATGTTTAATTGTTCTCGATGGCACAAAAAAAAAAAAAAACTGTATCCAGCCTATTCCTTTGAAACCTTTTCTACCATGGCTGACAACAGTCACAACAGCCACAAAAGCTATATACCCATTTTAAAATGCTTATAACCTCACAACATGGTGTCTTTTGAGGGAAATAATTAGTATTTTCCTTTTTAAAGCACATCTGACTTCACTGTACAGCGTTGAAGTACTTAGTTTTGCACTAAATATCTAGATATTATTATACTGTTGAAACTGATAGTCAGCTGGTAGAGTTTTATTTGTTTATGGCCTCATTCACCTTATTCCACCCGGCCACTTTTACTTCTGACTGCTGCTGATCGGCGTTTCCAGTTAAGTAGAATTTCATTAATTCAAGTGGAGATCTAAAGAAAAGTCTCACCACTTTAATACATAAAGCATGTTGATTTGTGTGAAATGTCCATGCCAACAAAGTGAACAATGTGTGTAGAACTTATTTACAAAATAAAACTGTAAGGAGGGGCACACATGGCCCACATTCAACACACATCCAGGTTAATTTATACTATATTTACATTTACTATACAATGTGAATCCTAAATTTTGGGCAACAAAATTTCTCTCGGAAAAGCAAATACTTTAGCTGAGTAACTTTATTGCAATTGAGTAATGTGCACTTGATACAGCAAGTGAGTTACCAAATTACATAAACTTTAAAACTACAAAACGTAGTAAACTTAACTTAAAGAGCCTGTACCCCTTTTAATTTTTTATGTGCACAATTAGTTTTGCTCTAGTACAGATAGAGTTTTAAAAGCAGATCACTGAGTCTAATCATGAGCTGCTTTTCCTCTGGCCCTGTTTTCAAACCGGTTCACTTTGGGGTGTCTCGGGCCACTTCTGTTAAGGGCCCATTATCTTTCCATGACAAGGGCCCGGCTCGCAGGGGTCTTACGTGAGCGGCTGATGTCAAGTTATTGTCACTGGAAGTATGGCGGTGTATCACCAGATCAAGTCAGCGGTTGATGATGACTGATTCTTTTCTAGTTTATATCTTTTTTGCCGTTTTGATTTCAGTCTGTGTTCCCTTTTGTCCTCTCTTGTCCAATCTTCAGTCAGCACCCTCAGAGAGCTAGTATCATGGGCCCCTTCAGACTCACCACAGACCGCCACGTACCCCGCCCCGCTCCGTCCCGCTCCGCCCCATACTGCTCCTATGAAACATCCCTATAGAGCGTTTTATTTTCTGAAAGCCAAGAATTGCACTGTTAGCATGCCAGTTGTTGTTAGCATTACTGTGATGACCACTCTGGAAAGTTTTCTGAAAGCGCTTATAAAATCATTGCGTTTGATAATTAGGATTGTGACGATGCATTAGGTAAGTGAACAATACGTTTGGACCGCTGCACACTGTTTAAAATGAACTTTTTCACGTTTTTAAGAAATTCATTCATTTACTCATACCCTTTCCTGGCTAATAGAAAAAAAAACACCACTCTGAGAAATGTACTTGGAAATTCAAACCCATACCATGATAGTTAGTAGTAGAAGTAGTTTGTGGCGAGGAATTCTTGGATGACATCACAGTTTTCTCTGCCCATTCTTCCTCTGTCAAACCTCCCGGTGAGTCGAGGGTAATTACGCTGCATCCTCTGGCACCTCAAAACCCTGACACAGGAGGCCACACGTGCCAGGCTCAAGCGAGGAGAGCACACTGGATGGGGTGGGGGGATCGAGGGGAGCACCCGCACCAAACAAGCCCAAGTGACAGTGACAACCGCACACACACATACAATACACACATGCACTAGGCGGGCTCGCTGTAAGTGGCATCTGCCCCTGGATAGCAGTCATGGCATTGGGCTAATTAAAGCTTGGATGCACATAGGGCCCTAACACTTCACTCACCTCCAGCCTCGCTTCCTTCCTGTCACCACTTCTTCCCCTGTAGTTCAGCCAGACAACAAGATGGCCCTGGGGCCAAATAGCTTCTCCTGCTCCTGTGACAAGTTCACCCTCACTAGCAACAATGTTCTCTCCTTACATATTACCGGGGTAATTGCCTTTTCCGCCTACAACAGCCAAAACAAAGGGAGCTGGGGAGGGGAGGGACGACTCCAACTGCTTATTTACTCATTACCATGACAATTATCACTTTACGACGCAGAGGAGCGAAACTTTCCTGTGAGAACAACAAGTGCAGATCGTGCGGGGAGCGAGCGTACACACTTGCCCCAGTTTGATGGATATGACACTGGGAGGCAGGGAGGTGTGTGGCTTTATGCTAGAAGACAATCTGACATATTTTGTGGACTGTATGAGCCAATTGTGAAATGCATTACCCGCAGCACTGGGTTTTGTGATTTGTATTGTGAGTGGGCGCGCAGTAGAGAGGCTGACTTCTTCTATAAATACCTGGGTATAACTCCACCAGTGTGCGACTTCTGTTCTGTCCGATGTGATTTAGGAGAATGCATGGGGGAAGTCCGAAACCGCCACAGGGGCTGCTATACTTTGGGGGCTTTTGCACTGTACATTTAACTGGTTTATATAGCAAAATGTGTGTTAACAGATATAACAACGCCCTGTCAATGGCATAGTGGTTGTCTCCAACGAGGAACAAATCGTACCGATTTCTTCCATTCACTACAACTATAGCACTATTTTCTATTCACTACTGTAGATTGTGCTCTTATTATTGGTTTCAGAATGATTAGAAAATTGGACTGTTTCCTTAGTGATTAACAAATTAAAACAAAATACCTTAGGCTATCTTTAGAATGGAGAAAAGTCATTGTCATTCCTCAATTTGAGCCTTTGTTATATTTTTAGTATTTAAACAGTTAAAATGTTATTTGTCAGTCTTAGCCTTTGTTTGCATTTCATTCAAGTTATATACAGTTTGCTAAGAAAGTTTCAAGAAACAATTCTGATGCAAATTTGGTTCTGACTCAAATTGTGGAAATGGCCAGAAAGCTGAAACCGAATACAACATGCAGATGCAATACTGGACTTTTTGTGTTCTTCCACATTTTCCATTTGGATGTAATAAATGAGAATGTCTTTTCTCTTCAACTTTCAGACCTCATGGACCATTCTGTTGGATAACTGCTCTCACGTTAAACGAACACAACTAAAACCATAATACGTCACATGTCTGCATGTAAGCCTTTTGACTGTTGGAATGTGCCAAATCAATTGTATATTAGGTGACTGCTACTGTGCTTTTATGAAACAAAAACTGGTATTCAAAGTATTATTTTCAATGTTTAGTTCAAAACAAAGAACAATAAGGTTTACTTCAGCAGCCAGAGGGTTGTTATGAGCGGCATGAGACTGGATGTCCAAGGCAAGAGAATATCAATATCAAAATTTATTTACAAAGCACACGTACAACTTTAAAAACCCAAAGTTCTGTACAGCAAAGTGCAATAATACATATATACAAACAATTGAAATACACATGAAGTTAATAAAATAAGGAGTCAGTTTGTCAGCTTGTGTTTAAAAGGCCAGAGAGAAAAGGAAGGTTTTTAAGAAGGATTTCAACTGCTCTATTGTCTCAGCAGCTCTAACATGCAGAGGCTGTTCCAGAGCCTGGGCCCCGCCACAGAGAAAGCTCGGCCCCTGCTTTTTAGCTTTGACCTGGGCACATCCAGGAGGAGCTGAGAGGAGGACCGCATGGTACGAGCAGGAACATGGTGGGACAATAAATCCCGCAAATAACAGGGAGCCAGACCATTTAAAGACTTAAATTGGATTCTCTGGATAACTGGAAGAGTAATGGGTTGGTGACGCCTGCAAGCCTTTAAGAGAGGTCAGATTGAGACCATAATAAAGAGAGTTGCAGTAATCTAGTCGTGATGTCATAAATTAGTGAATCACTCTTTCAAGGTCCTTGGCAGGTAAGTACGGTTTTACTTTAGCCAGTAACCTCATGCACTGACTTTTTTGTCCAGTTTAAGAGATTAATCCAGCACACCAAGATTTCTCACAAATGGGAGGTTAAAAGAAGATAGAGGACCAAGAACACTATCCACCCCTCCTAATACATCTGAATCACCAAAAACAACTATTTCAGTTTTTTTCTCATTTAAGTGTTGAAGCTTTAGAGTCATCCGGTCTTTAATGTCTCTGAGGTAGTGAATCAGGGGCTCAAATGATGAGGTATTTGACTGCAAGGGAATTTAAATTTGCACGTCATAAGCAAAGCAATGGAACAAGATATTGTATTTTTTAAAGAGCGAGCCTAATGGCAACACATACATGCCGAAGAGAATGTCCAATTCTCTTTTAATACCTAGGATGGAACCCTGAGGTACACCACAGTTCATAGGGGCAGTTTTAGGCTAATGTAGGCCGAGGTGAACAGAGATGGTTCGTTCTGACAAGTATGATCTGAACCAGTTAAGTGCTAGGCCTAACACCAGCAGACAGTTCTAAACGAGACAACAGAATACTGTGGTCAACTGTGTCAAAAGCTGAGGACATATCTAAAAACAGTAGGGTAGCAGGATTTCTTGAATAAAGTGTGAAAAGAAGATTAAAAACACGTAAAAGTGCAGTTTCTGTGTTATATTGTTGCTTAAAGCCGGACTGTTTTTTTTCAGAAATGTCTTTACAGGCAAGGTGTGACTGCAGTTGGCCTTTTCCAAAACTTTAGAAAGGAAGGGAAGTTTAGATATTGGCCTATAGTTTGTAAGAACATTAGGATCCAAATGGTGATTTTTTTTTTAATATGGGGCTGCAACAGCATGTTTAAAACAGAGGGAACACAGCCAGAGGAAAGTGATACATTAATCAAAGTTAAAACAATTGGACTAACTGCATCAAAGACTTCTTTAAGAAGTTTAGAAGGAAGGCAATCTGTGGGACAGTAGGAGGGTCTAAGCGTCTTAACTATCTTTGCCATTCACTGAGGGCTAAAGGCTCAAACTGTTCCGAGGCTACATGACAACAGCTGCAGGGTCAGATGTCAGGAACAAAAAGAAGGTGGACTTAATCCCTTCAATTTTTCTAACAAAAAACATCAGGAATTTTTCACACAAGCTTGTAGAATAATTCATAATTCAAGAGAAGTTTATAAATCATCAGTACACAACCCAGAGACATGAACATATTATTATAGTATTGTCCTATAAGTCTGGTCTTGCTTCCATTGTAGGGAGACACAACAGGCTACATATAAGCTTTCACGTGGAACTGTCCAATTTCCACTCAAAGATGTTGTATTACGTCATTGAATTCACTTACATTTATAGATTTATTTGAGTCATTATAATTTTATAGGCTGTTTTCTCAAAATGCATGTATCTCCCATAAAGATAAAGATCAGCCCCTAAAGTTTGACCTACACGCACCAACCTTTACAATGTTGGACTTGAACAGATTTTGACAGATACAAATATTGAATCCCAAGCCTGATTTATTCAAGTTTTGATATTGTAAATGACACAAAATTTGAATTTTTTTTACTCAAATATTAAATAAGATATCCAATGTTAATGTTTTTGTCTCTAATATGTCAACAAATGAAGCAAGAAATGTAAACTGTTCATTTCATCTACAAAATGTACTATATATGGCCCAAATATGTTAATATATATATGTTAATTTTGACACATAAAGACCTTATTTTATTACATGGTCAAAAACGTGTAATACAATTTCCTCTTACTTTTATGTCAGTAATATGAAAAGTTTCAAATTGATATATTTAAAGTTAAGATTTCTTTCTATTTATCCACAGTGTTTGTCTTAAGCCATCACATATGTGTTTATGTTAACCCTTCCTACGATGCGTATACCTGGGATTTGCTGAACTTTTACAAAGAAGACAGTGCTATTAAACAACACTACCCAGTTGCAGAGTAGTGAGTCTATCCAGTAATATTTGCAACAAGTTTGGGTGTATTCTCTCTTTTGTGCACACGATTCGCAGCAGACCCAGTTTCTTGTATGTATTATTCTCTTTGTGTTCTCCGACCAGTATTTCACACAGGTTTCCCTCCGCTCTTCCTCTCGCAGGCTGGCGTAGCGTGGGCTTTGATTTCCTCTGCTCTCCGCGCCTGCGTTTGAATCGAGGGCCGGGCCGCTGTTATGATAAGAGCCATGAAACAGATGGAGAGTGAGACCTCCGTGACTCGCGCCCTCACATCGCAGCGCTGTACCAAGATGGCTGACGTCCAGGTAACACCACACAGCCCTCCTCCAGTGCAAAGACAGAGAGAGAGAGAGACAGTCCAGGCGATTTTTAGGGGTGTGCGGCGGTTGTGTGGATTTTTTATTTTCTAAGCATGTTTATTCATCTCGGTTTCCTCCTTCACTTGGCTTGTGTGGTTAAGTATCTTCCACACCTGAATTCGAGAGGGATTTATCATGAATAGTTTTAGAGAAGGGAGTGAGTGGGTAGATGCAGAGGCTAGAGTGAAACTGCCAGTTGACTATCGGCGCAGGTTGGTTGAAACATAAAAGCCACAATACGGAAATGTCTAAACAAATATGATGGCGCATGGAATTTAGCAATCTCCGCATTGCAGTGTTAAAGTCAGGTATTCTTGCAAGACTTGGAGAGCAGAGGTTAATCGTGAGATATGTTTGTATGGGAAACAGTAAGTGAAGAGCAGGTGGAGACATTCAACACATTTTCAGAGCCAGGAATCGACTGGGCCATATACTAGATGATGTATGTGCTGCTATCAACACTTTGGACGTGTGTATTTATTTTTGGTGGTGCGCAGAAATGAAGTTGCAGATACATTGCACTTTTTGTCACAAATAGAAACTTTTGTCCTGTTTATAGAACCAATATTTAGGTCCATTTTAAGGCTAACATGTGTTAAAAGGTTATTATAACTTTATCATTAATACAGTTTCTCAAATTCATTCAGTTCAGTTCATTATTACCCTGCAGATTATTAAGTTCTCACACTTTACTATTATTATTATTATTCTCTGAAGAGTCTGTGGGTAAAATTAATGGGAAATCTAGTTCCAGAACCTCGTGGTGAGTGGTCACTTTTGAGCCCCACAATGTTTCCGTCCCCAGTTGTGTTTCCACTTCATTTCCTTTAAAGTTGGTGAATGGACCATCTCAGAAACTACAAAAAATAGGACGAATTACAGTTATTGTAAGTATGCAGGACATTCATGAGCGTCTATAGTTGATAGCGCAGAAGATCAAACCCACAACTTCCGTCATGTGACACAGCTAACCACTCTGCCAGTACAGCCCCTCGTATTACCAAAACTCTATCCTAATTTGTGTGCACGTATCCAATTCTTCTTCAAAAGTAAACACAAACACTCTACTTCTCTTCCATGTGGCCCATTAGACTGGATGAGATATGTCTCCTCGTGCACCATGTTAAATGAAATAATGTTTGCTCTTAGCGGTCTTAGCACCTGCGGAGAGGTGCTTATTACGTGCGTTCGCTTGATGCTGCTCTCAGCCTGGGCTTGGTGTAATTATTGACAGAATTCAGGTGTTGCTTCTAACACCAGCAGCCATCCATCTGTTTTCTCCAAGAATCTCCCTAATTGGAAAACTCAATATTTAACACAATCTGCCCCCAAAGTGCAGCAAAACAAGCTCAAGTAGCAATTACAATGTTTCCCATACAGAGTAAATGACGATACAGAGCAGTGGAAAAGGTAAACAGTGATATTTTAGCAGCCAGGGCGGTTGTAAGAGATGATTGAAGTACGTACAGGCGGCTCTTTGGCACAAGTACAGCGCATCATGTATAATAAATGTGCAGTCTTCAGCTATGCACAAAGCCAGATGCTCCTCTCGATCAGCGCGGCCCGGCGTTCGGTAACTTGTTGTGACGAAAAGCAAACAACAACAAACAAGTGTTCTCTAGTCCCGACTGCAACCATTTTGGATCGGACAGAAGTGACAACATAGGAGTAGGAGGTGCAACATAGGAGGTCAAACGTCTGGATTTGGTTCAGTTTCAAGTCTAGTTTAGTCCTTAGAGTTAGTACAATGAGGAATGTTTCTGGTTGGCTGTATAGTTTTGGTCAACAGTTATTGTCAACATTTGCTTCAATACAATTCATTGCATTAATAATATCAATAAGTATAATCAAGTTTTTCCATTTAAAGCCAATTAAAAGGTTTACAGATTTATTTCCATCTCAAATAGGGCTGTAAGATTAATCGCCAACAAACCAAAACCGCTAACCAATTCATTGCAATAAGTCAATTGCAAAGGCTGTGGTGGTTAAAGGTGCACTATGTAACTTTTCAGGTGAGGGACTGCCACCTGCTTGTGTTCATTGAGATGTTATCCAGTATGGCTTTTTGTGACTTGTCGATTATAAAATATACGCTGTATTTTTTTCATAATTGTAATCATTACCTGGACTATTACAGAGTTTAAAACAAAAATTAAAAGACCTTTTATAACAAAGTGGTGTGAATAAATCAAATAATACACTATCTTCGTAAATATTCTCTATCTAGAAGCCTCCAGTCAGTATTTCAACCTTTATTTAATTGATATTTAAAAGGTATCAATGTAGTCTAATAGAAATAATTGTTTTACTAATCTAAGCCTTTTTTTATTTAAATACAGACAGATCATGTGTATCCCTGATTGGCTAATCCACCTGTCAATTACAGCCATCTGAACTCAGAGAGATGTAACCAGAGACCAGACTCACACCTTCACAAAGTATTTTAGAAATGTTTAATCTGGATCCCAGGCAACCAAATTTAAGGTCCAAAATCCTTCAGTCCTACTGTAAATAAAACGGCACAGTATATCACAGTACTTGCGATCCATCATCATCTAGCTACAACTTTTTTCTTCCGTATACATAACCACGTAGTTGCACACGGCCACTGAATTATTTCCCTAAACTAAATCCTTTGTTTACCGCTGTGCAGAAGAGCTCTTGGATCAGATCTTTGGCTCCGTGACAGTTCCCTCTCTCTCAGGGCTGAACTGACAGATGCAACATATGGTCCCACTCATGGTTCCACCCAGCGCCGAGGCCACAAGGGGGACGTCCACACAGCAGCTATACGCTAACCAGTCAATGCTAACTCTACACATCACATCTCGGCTAACCGCTAACGGCTAACGGTCACTCACAGGCTTTCATGCCGCCTCCTTTTCTCCTAATTATTATTCCTCGGCCCGAGCTTTTGCCCCTTCAGACGATGAAAGAGCAGTGTCAGGCTCTGATGGCACGACGGGGGAACACGGGGGGGATGAAGGCGAGGATGAGGAGGGGGACGAAGGCTGCGCTATCCCAGGACCGACCAACCACCCCTGGGTATCCATCACAGCAGCCATCACTCGGGAGAACCTGATAAATAAATCAACTTAGAGGACTGGTGAGGTCTCAAGGCCTATATCTCCTTTCAAAAAAAACTTTGACTCCTTCTCCACGCCTCTGGTCCCAGTAGGCGCGAGGACCAAAGACGCCAACTCTATGATTCTTTTCAAAAATTAAATATATTCACTTATCTGAAAAGGCCCGGGCGCAAGATCCTCTGTTACTTCTTTAACGTTGCAGATAAAAGTGCAAAGGACTTTCCCATTGGCTTTCAATCGGCAGCACTTTGAAAACTTAATGATTTGAAGGTCTTTTTAGAAGAACTTACTTTGGGACAACAATTTCTGAACTGGCTGCAGCTTTTATGTGGAGATGAGTGAGAAAAGAGTCCATGTGAAGCCATCGGGGAAGTTTAAATTACCCCGGCTTTAGAAAGAACATTGGTTATTAGGACCTAATTGAGCACGACTCTTTGCTCCCCGACGCCAGTCCGTTTTTATTTTTAATCTACTCCCTGAAGTTTTATTTGCACGCTTATTTATTGATTACAGACAAAAGTATAAGACGTGTTTCATGATTTCTTGGCAGGAACTTTACAGACAGGAATATTAGCATTACATTTTGAAGACTTTGTGGACGAATCGCATCATTACGGGCTTGGGAGTAGGAAAGCACCTCTTTTTAACCGTCGGAAAGTGTCTGATTCGAGGTCTAACGGCGTGACTTTGCCTTTGAGGTTAGATCCAAGTTTGCTGGAGATCATTTGATATATGATTGATATGTGTTTTGCAAGTGGAAAGCTTAAATCAGAAGTTTTCAAATGTGTGCCTGATGATGGCTGAATTTGAAGAAACATATATCTAACGTTTCAGTTTGGAGCAATGTAAACCGTATGATGTCCTGTGGTTTTTGAGTGATTTAAAATGTAGGAAATAGCTTTTTGAAGATGCGGTCTGAAATGTGATTGCTAACTCTAACCAAAGTCTGCGGGAAAATAAAGGACATTTTTAGGATTTATTTTTTTCAACAAAATGAAGCCTAAACCTGACCACATATCATTTATCGGTTCTAGTTTTAACATGTAATACCAAACTTGGATATCCATGACTTTTAGGGTGATGAAAAATTCAAAACAGAAGTATCTGAAAATCATTTTGATCACAATGTTTGTCTGAACAGGGGCTTAGGTGGTCAATGAATTGGGAACATTTCTCATCAGTTCACGTAGTTCTCGGCTCTTTCTCAGACCAGAACACACAGCACTCATTCAGAGACACATTTGACATCTCTCAATATTCTTTAGCATACATATATTATCCAGAAATGTATTTCAATTATGTTTCCTACAAAAATGTTTGAATACATCAACTGGTCTAAGAAATAAACAGGATTGTAGGATTTTGCATGAGCTGTTTTGCAAATATAAATTTTGAGTGTTTCAAACCGATTGAAAAAAATATATAATAATTGTCAAAAGCAAATGTGGTCAAATAAGATCTGTACTTCACTTATTACATCATATCCTTTTATCGTATTAAAGTTGAGTACTTTCACTCCATTATGTTTCTAAAAAAGGCTCAAAGTACTTTTGTAGAGCAGTTTTCCATGTCTTTTGTCCCATTTAAAGAAGTACGATGCTCACTCCAGAGTATAAACTTATTAGGATTTTTTTTTTCCAATTGAATCATTACAGCCAAACGTGTAACTTCTAATCTCGACATACACATCCTTTAGATTCAGATTCTATAAGACCAAAGCCTATCCTATCTTAACGTATTATTTTTAGGAAGATTACCTTTTCTTTTGCCATGGAATCTACCTGGACGACTGAGGGTTTACACAGACATCTTTGAACAGAATCCGACGTTTTTTTCACATACACCGCAACTCTAATCGCAATCGCAGTAAAAAAAACTCTATACAGAGATGCCTAATCGTTCATACTGCTGTGATTGAGGACTGAGATAATTCGAAAATAGGGAAATAAAATAGATTATGAACTCGCTCTCACTTCCTTTGCTTGTTTGAACTGTTTACACACTCGAGTCTTGCATTTTAAAATCTGTCCCCTCCAAACACCCGTAGGAAGACAACAGGCCTAAACAAAGCCTGTATGAGCGCTGCAGTATTGGGACATGGAGACAAAGCTCTTCTGTTTCTGTGCGCCTCAGTTCCACCTAATGGCTGTGTTTACCTTCTCCCTCTCTGTTCCCTCTCCAGGCCCTTTCAACGCTCTGCATCTGACTCCCGGAAACATTTCACTCCATCTTATTTTACATGCTTCCTTATTCTGTTTGTTGTTTTTCTGTGACTTTGCCAAGCGCTACATTGGCAGAGCTGGAGACGGGTGTCTTAAGGCGGGCTGGCGTACGATCCGAAGGGGGTGACAGCGCCTTTGTGGTTCACATGAGTGTAAGCACGAGCAACACCCCTGTGATTAAAATCTCTTTGTGATATTTCCATCAAAATTTCTATTAGGAGACAGACAGGAGAGAGGAGCGGGCGACGGTTACAGCGCAGACAAGACAAGAGCGGAGAGGAGCAAGATGGAGGAGGTATTTAAAATTTAAACTGTGCAGTGTTTTCCTGTTGTTTATTGTGTGTTATGGTGCGTTTAAGAGCAGGGATTCGGAGGCAGCGGTGTTGGAGTAAGCATTGTCATTCATACTTGGACGCAGGGACGCAGGGGGTAGAGAGAGAGAGCGAGAGTAACACACGTGCTGACAGGGGAGGGGTCTAAACTTCACAAACCTGCAACTGTAGTGATGGGAACACCTCTGTCAACCACAAACAGCTCACTTTTTGAACGCTGATTAGCTGATCATTTTTGGGGGAATCTTGAGTCATGGCTCACGTGAGGGATGGGTACAGATTAAACAACAGTCAAGTGTTTCTGATATTTTGGAATCTTGATGGCAGAGTGAGCCCTCCTGCACTCAATCTCTGTCAAACATGTGGCCACCAGTAACACAAACACACCGTCAAATTAACAGCTCCGGTGTGAATGGGACCAAATCTCCCCATTTCTCTTTCATTTAGTAACTATTACAAGTGCAAAAACACTGCCAGCATGTCGCACTAGCCTCAGCTAGCCAGAACAGCTCCGGTGACTTACACAGAGCCCAGAGCTCTGGTCGTCGCGACTGATTTTGTGAACCATTGCACAGTGTGTTTGTGTTCTGTGTTACAATTTTAATTCCCTCATATCTCGTAGCGTGGCACCCGCAATTCTTATTAAAAAAATATTTGTACAAATGTGCTGTGTGCGCCAGGATTAGTGGCTGGACCACATGATCTGTTTATGTATGCTATGGGTCCCCTAGCAACCACTGCTCCTGACAGGTTGCTCTAGTGGTATTAAAGCAGAATTTCTTATGGGAATAATAACATATACCTCAACCTCAATCTTTTTGCTTTATTTAAGAACCAACCTACCAAAAATATGGTGTTTAAATCCTGCTCCCGTCATTGCATATACTGTCCCCGGCCTTCAGTGCTTATTCTGGATAATAGTGGGCGTCTGTATGTATATTTGACCATTTATTCAAATGATCTTATATCCATGCTCTAGCATATTAACCTGGTTAACGCCAGATTGATATGCAGCACTCTGTATTTATCAATCTGAAAAGGCTCTCGCTGAAAGGAAAAGGTGGAACGTCATGACAAATATTTGTAGCGGATTGGGCGAAGCATCAGAACAGCAGCACGAGCTGAGAAATCAAACTTTTGTTTGTTGAAAAGCACAGACCATATTTCTGTACGACTGTCAGTGTTGCCATGTTTGTGATTGCTCTGAACCACTGGTTGTTCGGGGAATTCATCTGGCTGCCATCATATTGGATTCACAAATTCACCAACTGGACTGTATCTGGAAAGTGGAACACATTTTTATTAATACAAATAGCACTTCCTTAATTTTTATTTAAAAACGATTAAATTACAAAACATATTTATCTGTTTTGGGATTTATTACATCAGATTTCAAGTCCACACCACTACCTCAGTTACCAGACCCATTTCCGTAGGCTCTTGTCACCCTCCTCTTCTTCCTCCTCATCCTCCTCATCCTCCTCTTCCTCCTCTTCTTCTGTTTTTAACAAAAGCTGATTTAACCCAAAGGTTGGATTACAGCGTTGAGGTGGCCCCTGGCCCTGATCCAGCCCCCCATTATCACAGGGGCCGGGGCCTAATCTGAGGAGCCGCTCTCATTAATGTATTATTAACATGTTGGGGCAGCGCTCCTGTGGGGATAGAGAAAGGACCTGGCCTGTACGCCGCCATCTCTGACTCTCATCTTAGACCAATTAGCTTAATAACGTCTTTAGAACAGTAAAGACAACAGGCTTTAATTGAAAGGCCCCTCCCTCCCGCTCTTTCCCTCGTTACCCTCAGAGACACAGAGGCCCGTGTGTCACAGCCAGACACAGACAGATAAGCAGCTTATTATGGACCATTAAAAACACTGAATCTGATCTCCTAATTATTATGTCATATCATATGCAAATGAAGATGTGCATTTGCAATTTGTCTTTTGAGGTGTGAGGACCTGACAAGGAGTTTTTTTATTTCAGCATTATATTTTTGGTCATATCAAAGAGCTGCTACAGTCTAATAAAATGTAAAAGTGTAATATTTAGTTTATGTTTGACATATAAAAAGTTGTAATGAAAATAAGTAAACAGTTGTAAGAAACTAGATAAACAACAGGAACTACGAGAGACTACGCTCACATTAATCTCTCATACAGGCTTTATGATCACACACATTTGAACTGAAGATGATTCTGAGGCCATGTGTTGAGGAGATGAATTGTTGTATGAATAGTTGAAGTGTCCTTTATCTCCCCCTGCCATTAGCCAAAAAGCAAGGTAATCTCTGCACAGTCGTGGCAACAACAAGAGAAAGGAGGAACTACTTACTGTGTCCATTGCTGTAGTTCAATTGATCAAAACAATAGCTTCATGGACAAAAATGAAAAAAAAGAGGAAAGATAAAACAATCAGTTGTGCGGACCATAGTTCTGCCACTCACTGTTCTCTCAGTTGGAATTATGCAGGGAATTTTTTGATTTAAAATAATCAGTGCATAATCTTGGTTATAGCTGTTTTCTTTCCTTTTCCTTTTCTCTGTATTAGACTGATTTTTGAAAGGTCCCAACATTGCTTGCATTTTCAAACTTCATCACACACTAGAGTAGTCAGATGATGAGCTACTGTACGTGGTTTATATGTTTGATAGGGTATGGAGTCTGCATTTTACTTCCTGTGCCAAGTTTCCCCCTCACTCACGTTATAAGTGTTTGTTCTACATTTATTTAACATTCACTTCATGTTTTCATCGATCCAGTTCCTGTTTTTTCTGTCAGATATGTTCCAGTAACGCTCAGTCTCCTTACCTAATGGTGTGGTTTGCAGAGTCCCAGTGGGTCACACTAATACCACAGACGGTGTCATTGATCAGAGGCTCTGCCGGTCACGTGACTGCGGTGGTCATGTGACTCTGCTCCTCACGCCTCTCTAATTGACTTCATGTCTGTTCCTGCTCCGGAGCCTCTTCCACCTGCTCAGCTCTATTCACAGAGTAACACCAAACTCTCCCGTGCTCTCACTCCATTAACACGGCGCAGACCCGGGTTCAGCTCCCCGCCATTACAGCAGCAGATGCTAAAATCTCATTTTCAACTCAATTTAACCCGGTCCACCTCCAGGGAATGGAGACGTCCTCGCTCTGCGTTAATTATGAACCAGCAGTACTGTAAGAGCAAGAATATGTCTTTAGAACAAGAGAGTAAGTAAGGCAGGTTAGGTTATCACTGGAAATACACTGACCTTCTTAAATAGTTTGATCTTGCGCTCAGCACTGGTGGGTCATGTCCAATATTGGGTCTCCGACCAGAACAATCTTATAGAAAACCCTTCACTTTTTTGTGTTATGGCAATTAGTATGAAAGTGAAGATGTATGGAAGTATTTGCTTATGTTACTCAAGTAACTACTTAAAGTATGTAAATGTTTTGCCAAAATATGTTTTTATTGCACTGAAACATGTGTGTCCTACCAATGAGCATACTTGTATCGCCGCAAACCTGATTCGTTTGTACTCCTCCTGCTTGTTTCCATGGAAAAGTTCCGTTGGCTATAATATTCGAATAAGCATTGATTTGCTTTTTATCTCAAAGTCTGGATTTTGATGTGATCAGAAACAAAATCACAGTCTGTTCTTTAACAGCGTTTAATAGAGATAACCAGTAAGCCACTAAACGTTACTTTTTAATCAAACACTAGTTTTGGGTCTTTTTACAAAAATGTTTTGCTCTTATCTACGGACAACTGACAAATCAGCAGATTTTCGTCAGCTGACATCAGATGTTGAAGTCAGACATCAGCTTTTGAGCTTTTGAGTATTTTCCCAACTTGTGTTCATGGCCATTTTCCCCCCCAAAATTTCCCCCCCGAAATTTCCCCCCCAACTTCCACATGACCACAGCAATAAAACGTATCTATCTACATGGAGAATGTTCTGAAGTTTTGACCTGCATGAGTCCAGTATGTAGTAAGAACTGTTCATTATTATTTGTTACTTTTCTATTGAGGGGTGGGCCACCTTCAGTCACCATGGTGATGTTTTTGCTTTGCCTGGTAAGATCCACAATATGCACAGCATAGTGTTTTAATTTCAAATATACCACCTTGAGAAGGTATGTTCATTAAAATGCTCTGACTGCACCAAATAAAACAAATAATAGAACAATACTGATCATACCTTGAAAAACCTGTATTCTTCCTGGGAGCTCATGCCACAGACCTGACATGTAACTTACTTTTAAATTAAACTTCACTTTCTGGGAAATTGCAGTCTTTTCAGGGTGAGTAATAAACACCACCACCTAACGTACACTTCATTTTATACTGACAAAAACTGTGGGTAGGCAAAAATATAATTCAACATTTGCGAGAATCTGCTCTCTAGTGATTTCGGACAGTCTTTTTCATGTACCAAACTCCGTATTGAAACACTTCTGAGGCTCCAGCGCTGTTTTTAACCTGGCCTCCATCCATTTGATCCAATTTCTGGAGCTAGGTGCACCAATTACGGTGAATAATTCAGTGATCTTTATGCAGTTAGTTCAAGTGGCCTAGATAGCAGCTTTTTTAATGAAGCGGCCTCTTATTTCTTATTCCCTGTGCTGAGAGGCCCATTACCTGCTCCACAGTGCCAGACACATGCAACACTTTCACCCAACGTAAACTCCACTGAAATGAAGCGTGGCTACAGTCTGGGACTCGTTCTATTTCTGTGGAACATGGTAGAACTTTTGTTTAGAATCATGTTATGTAAATTGTGTTGTTATTTGTCAAAGTCTCTACAGTGCATTTTAAATAACAGGGGGATATAAAACAAGCTCATATGAGCTCTGAGATCTTCTGTGTTGTTTTTAAATCTGTAAATCATCACCAGAATTGTTCTTAGCTTTTCTGCCATCAAATTGTGTTCATTATAACTGTGTGCTTAACAAGCAAGCTAGCTTTGTTTATTTCCACTCCCCATAATTCCCTCTGCTGCCAGTAGATAATGTTCCAACATAAATTCTGACGAGAGAACACCTCACAGATATAAAGTAATGTTTGCTCTAAAACACAACAGGGCAAAATGTTTAAAGGACATTAAAATGTGTCCCTTCAATCAACATCAAATTTGATTCAATTGAAACAAGGCACGCCATTAGCAGAACATGCATTTGAAACAGACTCCATGATATGAGAGACAATGAAAAGTTGTGAGGTAGGCAGCAACAGCAATGTCAAGACTGCGGAAAAAAAACACAAAGTTACATGGTGCCATCAACATCCCACACAAGAGTAAACAGAACAAAATGTACGTTACTGAGAAAGCGCCCATTTACCGACACCAGAGCGGAGTAAACAGCGGCTCCGGTAAAGTTGGCTCACTCTTTCTCACAGACAGGATCATTGTTCTTCTTACAGCGGTAAGTGCGGCGTTTACGCGATCCGTGAGGAGCTCTGCGCTGTAGCTGGGAGCTCCCCTCCAGCACATACACAGATCCTTAGCACCAGCAGCCTGCATGCTCCTGTTGAAAGCCCTCCTCTTGTCTGCTCCTGTCTGCTCCTGTGTGCTCCCGCGATACGTTACCGGCCCATCTGTGCCTGTAAGTGCCGTGAATTTACCCCACTTTCGGAGCATTACCCCCAGCACTCCTATGATCTTAATGAAGCCACCAGCTTTTTACTGTCAATCAATAATTGAGGAGTCGCTGAAGGAGCTCTTTGCAGATAACTGAGGGGCACAGAGGTGGCAGCAGCAAGTTCAGCTCTTACTCGGTGACATGCAAGGCTCAATATAGCGCAGAGTGATGGGGGAAAGTCAGCGAAATAAAGTCACGCGCAATCATCTTTGAGGGATATGAATGTTATTAAATAGTACAGTGTTTTGTCATTATAGATTTAATGGTTTGTGCTATGTTTGAGACATTGGAGAAACTTGAAAACACCGAGCGAACGTTCAAATTCTACATAGATATACCTTTCCTGCCAAGATCACATGTTTTTACAACACAACACTTTGTCTAGAAAGATGTAGTCTGGAACCATACCATGTCGCCATGATTTCCGATGGCCGTGATTGAAACTTTACAATTTAAAATGTTTAACATATGAAACAAAAAGCCCCAAATACTTTCAATCAATCCCTGTTTGCCTTTCCAGGGGTAGGGCAGATGACAACTGTCTCAACCACACTTGGTCTATAATCTTTCTTCCAACAAATGAAATATAGCTTCATATTCAATAGGCTCACGTCTGAGGTTTTTTACACCTTTCACGTCTCTCTCTCTGGGTGTAACCTGTGCTCCATAAAATGCACTTTCTGGACCTGTGATGTCTCCACGGCCACTATATGTTTATGCTGCCATCAAAGTATATTGGAGCAGGGTTTAATGTCTTGTTTCAGCCTACTGATATCGGAGGACTTTTACTCGGACTTGGGACTTGGGAAATTGTCAAGAGCCGTAACCCCACATGGCAGGCATACGTGTTATCCACTTGGCCACAAGCGGCACGGTGCTGGAATTTCACCACTCTTTAACCCATGGATAATCATTTTTATAATAAACTTCCTCAAAAACAAACTTGGAGTTTGGTTGGTTGTGTGTTTGACAGTTTTAATATTCTTGATCTCTGTCTGTGCTCTAAAATCCTTCTCTACACAATATTACACTAGCAACCACTGTTTTAAAACTGCTTCTGTCTCCAGTGCATCCACAGGCCTTGCACCTTTTATCTGCTGTAGAAATGTAAGACATTAAAGGGGGTCACAACACTCGTAATAGAAATCTCATACACTGCATTTTTCTCTCTCAATGCCGGTATTGTACTTGTTGCCAATCGGATTCTTGAAAAATAAACAAAGCCCCCCCCAAAAAATCCTGACCCTGTCCTGTGCGTCTTGTTCCAGATCAGTGCCACGTGTGTGAGCAGCTGCCGCACAAACAGCCTGATCGACTGGTCTCAGCCGCTTCCACCCCATCTTCATTTTCACCTCATTTGCGCCTATAGAGCTGCATCTGACTACGATTAACAACAGGTCGTGGCCCCGCGCCGCACTCCAGAGCTGACACCTCCTGCATCTGTCAGGCTGCCACGAGGCCTATTCAGCACCAGAACCTCACGCCCCGCAGCTAGCACAGGTGCGTAATGCTGCTTTTTACACCTAATCCAACAAAGACTGACAGCAAGGGTTTACAGCAGACGATACATTTGGTTGTCGGTGACTCCGGCTTGGGCTGCAGGGAGAACTCTCAATTAATGTTGCGAGGGCAAAGTAACACAAAGTACATGAAGTTATGCATTGGTTGGGGGGATAGTGAAGAAATGTTTTGCTCAGTGTTGTTAGGAAGCAATAAGCCAAGGCAAGAAATGGCATCATTAAATAATACGTGATGAAGAATATTGATTATAGAGGATACTGGTCAAATCTTGGTTTAAAGGACACATATTATGAAAATTGACTTTTTTGAGGTTTTAACCATGTTATAACATTGTTCCCTCATCCAGCTTCATTTACTCTTTTTTTACGAGGCTGTCTCCTTCTGAATGTCAGAAAACACTCTGTTTCAAATTGTCCAGAATTTTGACTCTAAAAGGTGCTGTTTTAAAGTCCCTAAATCATCGCCACACTCATTCTGAGCATTTCTGCTGTCAAATTCCCCTCAATGAGCAAAAGTGTGCTCATATTAGCATGCTGGGGTACATTGCTAGCTTTTGTATGTTTCTCCATGGCAATTCGCAATGCTACCAGTAGATGGAGTAGATAGTCTAGATAAGTGTAGACTTTTAATACGGACCTCTTTGTGTCCACAAACGATAGCATGTGTCAAAAACGGATGAACTTTAGTGATTGATTTTCTATATGATGTCCACATAGCATTCAAAGTGTGATATTCAGTGTTATACATCATTTGAAGCGAAGTTGAAATGTTGAATATGACTGGAAGACATCACACTAGGGAGACTGAGAATTCCATCCAACACTTTGGTATGATTTACAGCAGGCACATTTTTCTAACCCACCTACAAAATAAAGGTGTTTTCATGTTTTTTATTTGTCAAACAATAATTTTGGCCCAGTGTACAGCATGGTTGCTTGGAAACATTTATGTAATTTGCTAGTCCTAGTGCGATGTCATGAATAAAATTATAAACCTAAAGAATTACTAAACTGGCTTACATTCTGTAGCATTTTAAATATATATAACTGTTTTATTGTGTAATCCAATCAGTCATAGGCATTTTAGGGAGATATTGCACCTTGCATGTGCAGCTTTCCCATTTACCTTTGTGTGATTATGTCCACCTCAGCGGTTTAGGCTTCTGTCGGCCTGATACAGTGTACTTTCCCCCTCAGGCCAACTCCTCACTCAGCTACAAGTGTGAGCAAAACCCGCCACAGCTGCTATAACTCTGATGCTGGAGGTTTAGCCATTTTTGGTTCTCCAGCTCCTTTTTACTCCTGAGTGAACGTGAAACTCCTCCATCTACACCAGCTCTGTTCTCAGGCTGCTTTTAGTCTGGGGTTAAGCAGCTGAGTGCCCGTTCTCCTCTCTGCACTGTTCCCTAAGGCGTTGCCGTGGTGAACGAGAGGAGGCTGGTCCCTTGGTTCCTTTAGTCCTCTTTATCCACGGACTTCCACAGCCGAGCGGGCCCTAAACCACTTTAGCTCTGCTTTATGCTATCATCATCGAGCCACTGGTGACATGTAGATACCGCTACACACTCATGGATTATGTATGAGTTGCGTGGAAGGGATATAAATGCCGCTATCTCATTGTGGGGTACTTGGCCTTAGGAACCCGGCGCACAAATAGCACCATATTCCAGCGCTGTTCAGAGACGAGAGATGTGTGTCGATGAACGGCCAATAAGAGATCCAAGATGGTCGTCATGGGCATTCCTAACATTTGCCTTATTTTTATGAAGAACTAGGGCCATCCAACCTAGACAGGGGGGGAATGTAACTAATTACAAATATTGATGTTACTGTAATAGAGTCAGTCTTTTGGATAACTGTAGTTTTTGAGTAGATTTTAAACATACATGCATTTAATTGAGTATAACGCTGGTGTGACGAAGTGAGGCGTTCACTCCACTTGTCCCTTTTTAGTCGGTTGACTTACCTGATCTATATCATGCCTGGAGGTGAAAGGGGAGGGCCGACCAGTCATTTCCTTGTTTTAAACCCTATCCTGGTGATGTCACTAATGACATGTACTATGAATGTAATATTTGGAGCAGGGGTGTTAATGATGTGATCTAGGTTTGGGTTTCCCTTGTGTAAAGTGGGAGTGCAAGTTACATTGATAACATTTGTTACTGTCTGTCCAGTCTTTAAAATGTTCAGATGTTGAATTGTTACTGTTTTGACATGTGTTAGTTCCAGCATGTGGAATGGGCCGGCCCAATTGGCCTCATTATAGAAGGCCGGTGTGGAGAGGAGATTTGGTTTTGGTGTTGGTGTTTTGGGATCGTTTGGAGCTCTGCAGAAGTTGATTATTTGGTGGCTCTGTAAATAAAATTCCACTTTTTGGACATGATTTTTGGCCTCGTCCTAAGCCACTTTTAGCCACTCTTAGCTTTTGTATTTTGACAAAAACAGGAGAAGTGGAATAACTGATAAATACACACACAGAATAGAATCTAAATATTTTGAATGACTGTAAATCTCCATTTATTGGCATTTTGAGAACTTTTCACAATTCAAAAGATAGGATATTTAGTTTATAATTGCTAATTGCCATGGTGACGGTCCTAATTTTTCAACATTCTGAAATCCATGAATTGGTTGAACATTTGGCTAACTGTATATGCTTATGTACAAATATTGTGCCTCTGGGCCAGTCTTGTTGTTGTTGGCAAATGTTGTTGGTTGACAGAAAGGGCATCTGGAGTACATCTGGCCTGCTAAAACCCTATAGCAAATAATAAACCAAAAGCAGTTTAGCGTTTACTCTAGCTTTAACCTTGGAATTACTAAATGTCTATTTGTGATTGCTGAGATTAGCCTGATAATTAAAATATATTACAAAGTATAATTCAGGTTTTATTTAGATTTTTTTTTTTACCAAGAAAACCTTTGTTATGTCAGGGTGACTGCTCATGTGGCAGACCCAGAACCATGGAATGCAGACCTCCAAGTACCATAACTGTGCAACGCACTCCTGGATGAACCGGTCTGGGGGACCAGGGCCAGTCGAAACGTGGTTTTTGCAACCACTTTTTTCCCTCTGTATTCATATATACTTGATTACATAGGTTTTATTTATTCCATTTACGTTGTCTCCAATTATCCCTACTTTATTGGCGCTAACACAAATTCATTTATTTCCCATGCATACTCTAAGGAAATACCACTCACCAATCCAACCAGCCATCTGCCACCCGGGCAAAACCTTGACAAAATGATAATAAACCGTGGTATTTAGATGCTTATTGGATCACCAAACTCATCAAAAGCTCTTGTGGACGGGATTGTCCAAGGCCAGCCTGGAGACTCTTCACAGAGCGGTGGCCTTCTTTCCCCCGGGACCACACAAACTTCCCCTTTAATTAGTTGGACTGCGGATAATGGGAAAACATTAGTGTTGTTATGAAGGGGGCGGAGTTTGACTGACAAGGTCCCGCTCTTGACTTTAGTTGAATTAAGAGTGGAAGGGCGCTATATTGAAATGGCCATTTGCATATTTGCGGTTATATTAAAAGGGATTATCTCTCGCCGCAGAGAAGCACAACAAACAGACGGAGGTAGGAAAGAGTGCTTTAATATCTCAAATGACACCCGCGGAGTTAGCCCTTAGCACGGTGCCTTAATTAGCTTACTCCTCCAAGTCGCTTGCGTACAGCCAGAGTTTAGTCCCACCATCAATATTTACCCTGCACTTCTCCTCCACTTGTAGCAGAGCAGTTTTTAGAGGTGAGCCGCCGGTAATAATAATCATAAAATCTGCTTCTCGTATGCAGGTGCAAAGCAATTAGCATGCTGGCATTTAGAGGACTTTTAATTAATATTCCGTCACAGATTAGCTGCTGTGAGAGATATTGAGATGAGTTAGAGCGCGGTGGACAGGTGCGCTTCATCTGCTGCAGAGGTTCACACAGGGATCTTATCTGTACACACTGGGGCTGGTGTGAAGACACGCGGTATTTGCAAAGTTCATACACAGTGGAATGTTTGAGCTAAAATAATCCGTATGTTGTGCAACCAGTATTTGTATATTGCCTTTGAATGATGAGTATACTTGGATGTTAAATAAGAGTGGGCATGCAATGAAGGTACCTAGAGCTTTCACCGACGCAGCAATTGGCTGGAATGCTAACAACCTCGCAATTAACATTTCTTAAATCTATTTTTGAAATTATGCTGGACAATAGTGCACAAAAAATATAGTGGGCCACAACAGTTTTTCCCCACACAAATTATAATACACCTTTATTTGCCTTAAGAAAAGCATGAACAAAGACTTAATTCAAAATGAACAGATTACAATAGTAACTACTTGATGAGGGTTAGATGTTAGGGTTAGAGTATTAGTTAGGTAATTAGTAGACTCATTCTTGATAAACTTTTTCTTCACTATGATTGAAGTCTTTGTTTGTGCTTTATTAAGGCAGGGATAAGTTTAGTGTTACATAAAACTTTAGTAGCCTATATGTGTGTGTATATTGACTTGAATAACTTATACTTATAACACATATCGAGTATAAACAACAATCATGTGTCTGTGCTGTCTACTTTTCTTCATTTTTTTCTTTATTTTCAATATTTTTTCTTACGTCATTAAAATGAATGAGACAGGACCTTAATATCAGTGTGCGCCGCTATTATAAACACATTACTTCTAGATTATTTCCTACAAAATGAAATGCTATAAACATAAACCTTGCAATTAGTTGTGCTATTTTGTTAGCGATATATACAGTATTTGATAAAACATGACCTCATCTGGCCTCTGAGTGCAGTATTTGCTTTACTCTGTTAGTGCTATGCTTTTAATTACGTTTATCCCCGGCATGCCTTCTACACTATCGATATTAGTGCATCATTAATAAGTCAGTTTTGTGATTAACCTGGTAACCTCTGTCGCCCATTCAACCAAGCATAATCTGTATTGAATGACCCAAATGACTATTGACTTTTTCATTGCAAAGATTTGACGAGCCATGATGGTTACTGAGAAAAATGCTCATGAAGGTTTAAACAGAAATATTCCACAATTGAGAAGAATATATATTTAAAACAGCACATTTCTTTAGCAGTAACTTTTGGATGAGTGAGGAAAACAGTAACCATTTAAACAAGGTGACCCAGGTGCACTAGTTGCCTGGAGATGTTATTGTTTTCCCTGGAATGTTCCACAGTATGGCATTAAACTTCAAAGCTATCTTCATCGAGACGCCACCAGGCCTTATTTACAGGTCAGATCTGTGGAGAGGCGACCCCGCTCATAGTAAGAATGACGTTTTTCAAGGTAAGCAATAAAAGGGAATAAATACAAATTATTCACTTTTATTAGCGTAGTGCCCCGTTAAACTTTATTAACTGCATTATTCAGTTTTGCATCTACTTTTTGACACGTTGGCCTTGATATTACCCTTTAGATTAAAGCATTAACATAAACATGAACATGATACTGACTGTGAAAGCTAAATCAGACTGTGTGGTGGCAAAAGTCTGGGCCTGCTGAAACATTTAGCAGTGCTCAGAGGTGGCCGGGTACATAGTGCTGGTGTCTGTGGTGGGACAGGGTGATGTATTCAGGCCCTGGGGCAGCTCGGGGCCCGTCCTGTGAAACCTGCCTACTGTGTCTGGGCCTGATCTGTGCCTAGGAGGAGCCTCTGTGGCTTCTGTCACAGTTGACCTTTCACCTCTGCTGAAAAAAACATGTTTCAAGTCGGATGTTTCCGGTCAGCCGGCCCTGTGTGATTTGGAAAAACAATGTTTGGTGTAGGAGATAGAAAGTCTTAACTTTCTCTAAACATTGTGGACTGAATTTAACCCACCTTTTAATTCAAAAGTGCAATAAAATGTTTGATTATTCCAACAAAACAAAAATAAGTTAGTAGATAATAAAATAGTACAGATGGGTATTATTGTAGTTTTAGTCTTATGTTCACTGCCACAGATGCACAGATATTGTTTACTTTTTCTCTTGTGGCGTCATAACTTATGAAGAAACAAAGAAAGCAGTCGATCAGCCAAAGGATTCCTGTTGCAAGTATAGCTATTACCTTTCAAACTTTATTAACTATCGCAAACGTTTAAAAGACAATATCATCCAAATAAGAAGTAAAAGAATCAAACAATTATGTTTTTACTGCTTTCACATATGTTTAAATGACATTACTTTAGTACCAGTAGGTGAGTACTGTATATCGTACATGCACGGGTACTGCACAAGCCCTTTGATGGACGTTGAAAAATATAAAATGTATTTAACACAGCTGTGCCTGTAAATGTGTAAATTGGAATGAGGAGATAAAGGACACTTCAACTCTTCCCACTACAACTTTGTACCCTTGTTTGGAAGATTACACTAGTTCTCTCTCTTTTTGACGTCATTTTTAATATTTTCAATTATCAATGATGTACTCAATCTTCTATTTGTTTCATGATACACCAAGAAAGCTATTGAACATACCCCAGATTCAATTATTATCTTTAGACTATGAATGGTTAGAATATTAAAGGGCATATGAGAGGTTTTCAAGATTTTTTCATTTTTACTTTATTTGGTGTATTTATACCGGGTGTGAATATAAATTATTATATATATCATACACCAATCAAGTAGCTATTTGTGGCGAAAAATAAAAAAATCTGTAAAAAATTACACACTCATTCCATCCAAAGTTTACACATAATTTACACAAAAGAAAGTACTTTTTTGACCTTCAAAACTTTCATTCAATAAAATAAAGGTGCTCTCATATATATTTTTGCTTGACAAATACAATGAAATAAAGTTTTTGTTGTGTAATTGCTGTGTAATTTCCTAAAATTCTAATTCTAAACCTAAAAAATGTAAAGCTTTGCGTTTTTATCATTTTTAGCAACATTTTAAATCTGTTTATTTTAACTGCATTTTTGTCCATCGAATCGTCCAACCTGTCATACGGAGAGAACAAACCTATATTGTTAATCTCACCTCATTACACAGCAAAACAAATTCTGCCTTGGGTCAGACCGATGGAGAAGTGGCTGCTATAACCTAAATCTTTAATCCCAGCTTTATGTTTGAACTGTACGTGATCAGAGAGCGTAGATTCCCTTCTGAGTGCGGCCGACAGCTTTAACCGTCTTATCTCTGATCTTACGCCAACTGAGCTTTTCCACATCTGCACCTAGCGTTTGTACGTTCACGCTCACTGCTCTCTGATTGGGAATGCGCTCAGCCAGAACTAAACTGTGTGTGCTCTAGCATCAGCGAGGAGCGAAGAAAAAAAATCATATTAGCAAAAATAAATGTTGGTGGTTTGTAAAAGCATCTGATTATGTATGTCTCGGGCAAATTGTCGGTAATGAGTCGAGAGACCGCGTTGGTTCACATACATTAAAACAGCCGCCATTAGGAAATTAGGGCCAAGATTAATCCTGTTAATGACACGCAGGGGCTCATGGGAAAAATGCAGACCCATGTGTCGGGAGGGGGGAGTGTCAACAGCTAGCTCTCTCTTTTACTCTCTCGCTACACTTTCTATTCGCCTCTCCATCTCTCTATTTTATCTTTCTTTGGTTTTCTGCGCCAAATTTTTGTCCGTAGAGCCATTGCTGTGTTCAAGTTAACTTAACCGACCGTGCAGAGTTCAGCTAGCTTGTTGGCTAACGATAGGGGGATATAAAGGACTCTTTAACTCTTCCCACGACAATTGATTTCTTAACACACAGACTCAGAAACATCTTATTTAAGGACAGAATTGTAATCAGTTTGGCTGTTTGTGATCATAACGTCTGTATAAGTGATTAATGAGTGTAGCTGCAGTGTTCCCATTGTTTATATGGTTTTCTGCAATTGTTTACTTGTTTACTTCTTGTTTATATCTCTGTCTCTTTTTTTCCTCCCCCTCCACCTTTCTCTTTCTCTCCCAAATCTCCCCATCGCCATCTCCTCTCTTTCCAACCCTCTCTCTCTCTCTCTAACCCCCCTTCCTACCTCTCTCTCTCTATCTCTCTGTTTCTCTCTACTCCCAACACTTGAAATGCAAACGATCAGTTAGGGGAAAGGGGGGGGGAAAGGGGGGAGAGGCAGCAGTTGTGAGGTTATGACTTAGGCGACTGCTAATGAGCGCAGACCTCGGCGATAAAAAGGAGGAAGGGGTAGAAGGGAAAGTGAATAAATTAAGAAAAAGAGAGCGATCTGAAGGCAGGATAAGATGCAGCAGCAGCAGGAACTCCGATGTCCCCAATTAGAAGGGATGTCACCCCCGTCTGCGCCCCTATAATAAAGCCCTCACCATGTATTCGCAATCACACAGCTCCAACACTGTTAACATCCTAATATCTTGGGCGTGCATGGTAACATTAATTACTGGGAACGCTTGGATAGATTTCATGTTTGCCTCGGAATGGAAATCGGAGCCCAGGCTTAGGACATTAGAAAATAATAAGTAATATTTACCCAAGCGGCGAGGCATGGGGACCCGCTTTCGCCTGTTGACTGTTTGGATAGAGTTCGCCTATACAAAGACAATTATTCAGTGAATTTTAACAAGCCTCGCCTGCTGTTTGAGACAAGTCGAAACACATTTAGATTAATTGCAGGTGTTTGAAATCTATGCAAATCTTCGGTTTCTATTCCTGGCAGGCTTGGGCCAATATGGCGGGGGATGCCAAACAGGTATCTACGCTAAAGTCATGCTAACCTTCAAGAATGTCGCGGAAAGTTGTTAGAGTTTTGGGTCTTCAAGTGGAACAATACAAAAGCTTTACGTTTATTGTTGATCTGTAACAATTTGAATGTATTTGATAGCACATTTGTTCAATGCCAGCTCCAATTAAAAACTAGTTGAGGAAGATTCCAATACCATTCTTATCAATATCATTGTTCTTAAATGGAAATGTTGCCTTTTAGTCCAAAAACATGTAGACTGGTTAAATGTATAGCTATTAATTAGTCTACTGAGCATCACAGCACACATACAGAGGATTTCTATTTATTTTTTTAATTAGAATAATGATATTGTACCAGATGCTTAAAGGAACTGTACCTGTTTATTGCTATAACATGAAAAACAGAACTAGCTCATTTTCAACAGTTTGCAGCAGTCCAGAGTTATTCCTCACGTTCCTAAGGCATTCTATGCATCATGATTAGTCACATAAATTAGGCTAGCAACAACTATCATGCTAACAACAGCAAAAAAACACTTAATCTTTTGATGCAGACCGCACATAGCGGTCTCATTTTGACACTAAGAGCTGCTTTTACAACATTTTGACTTAATTAGCCTACATGAAAATAATCTGGGACAGCCCCTTTAAATATAAATATAACCAGGTGGGTCTTTGGCATTTATGTCCATTTTTTATTGGTACAAGCCTTCCAAGTTGGGTCAATGGTGTGATCCAAAACCAAATCGGGTATTGTAGAAAATATATATATAACTTTATAATAACTTTATAATAACTACACATGAACAAAGACTTAATTCATAATGGACAAATAGTTTTTTAAAGATGGTTAGGAGTCTTTGTTCATGCTTCATTAAGGCTTTCAAAGTGTAGTTACTATAATGTGTTACAGAAAATAGTATACTTAAAAACAGCATCAGAAGGTGGTCAAAATATGTCACAATTACTACATAAAGTTGGATTGGACCTTGCGGAAAACTTTACGGTTATTTGATTTTTTTTTTCTACTTCTGCGTCAGGATGCAAACCATATACTGTAAGTGTTCCTACAAATACTGAAAGTACAGCTACTTCAAATGCTATATGCTACTAGTTGTTCATACATTTGAATTGCTATTGAACAAATGACGTCCAATTCTCTCCAGTCCACTCACATTGTATTGTATAAGTTTTATTTGCTCAAGCTGCCGGTGGCCCTGCTTCATTTCCTCCTATTGACTGTTTGGATAGACTACTCTTTCTTTCTTTTTTTATTCTCCGATATGATTCTCCAGATTCTCTCGTCACCCGCTGCTTGAAAGACGCAGCCGCACCACATTTCCGATTAATTGCAGGTGCATGAAATCTATGTAAATCTCCTCCATTTTATTCCCATCCCGAAAGCTCAATAATAGACAATCGTGGGCTTCCCAAACACTTCGTCTTCTTTCCGCTGACATTCAAATTCATGGTCACCTTGAAGAGACTGTCGGCGGCTCTCACTCCCGCGTTTCAGAAACACAAACACTTGTTCTTCAATATCCCAGACACACCGCTGAAGGGATGGGGAACCGCAATGAATTCTCCAAGTCTACACGGTTCCAAATGGACAACTTTCATCTAGCTCGAGCCAGGGACTGCATTGTTTTCAAAGTGTACTGAACCCAAAAGAGATGGGGTAAAGCCATTTTGTGTCTGTGTACAGCGGGAATGAGAAGGAGATGGGATAAAGGAGACTGAGATTACATTTTCCAGCCCTGGCCGCGTTGGGAAGAGGCAGGAGTCGGCGTGGCGCTTGTATTACGCTACTCGGCGAGGCGTTATTGATGTGAACCTGATCAAGGCGTGACGGACATGTTGTTCAGTGTGGTTGACCAAAAATGTTCAGGTAAACAAGTGACTGTAAAAATAAATTGTTTCCATTTAGTTGGAGTAATTTGCTCAAAAAGTTGGAATGTTTTTCTTCTCTATATTACACAAATGTATTTGCTGTCACAACAATTCCGTGGTGAAAAGTACAAAAGTAAAAGTACTGTGCTTAAAGTGCATGTCAGGTTAGACCACACACATTACTAAAATGTACTGAATACGATTATATTTAAGACTTGACTAAAAATGTTGCCTATTTATTTGCCTAGTTTGACACTTTTGATGAAGTTTATTATTGTACTTCCTGGTTGGACATGAGCACCAGATGGGAGGTAGAAATAATTCCACAACTGTTACCAAGCAACAAACAAAATCCATATAGATTACACAATAGTTACGATTTGACAAATAATAATACCTGACAACACCTTTATTGTGTTCAATGATTGTTTAAACTGTCAGAAAATTGTGTCTGTTGCATTTAACTTGTTCTGCACTTTTGATGGAATGTCTCTTATCGATGACATCACAGAGGGATTCTCTTGTCAAACTCGGCATATACTTTCGTGTAATTTTCAGATTTTCAGCTTTTTTTAAAATTTGTTTGCAAACTGCAACTTGACTGATGAAAAACTATGATGAATATTTATCACAGGGACTATTATTCGTTATAATTAGAAACACATGAGAACTTCATTTGCGCACTTAAGTACATTTTGCAGTGGATACTTTTTACTTTTAGTTGTCTACATCTGAGAGCAGATGTTTGAACTTTCTATTCCACTTCATTTTTGAAAAGGACTGAAAAGTAAAAAGTATTTTCTGTTTGGCTTGAGGTGTTATATTTTAGCACATTCTAAAAAAAGCACTAAAAAAATCAGGACAATTCATTATCAAAATCACCACATTTACCTTTTACTTGAGTCATTGTTTTTTTTCTTGTATCTGGACTTACTTTTACAACAACAACAACAAAAAACACCACTGCGATAATTACTATATTGACTTATCATTCAAGAAATAATAGTTGGAACTACATTTTGGGGCTTCAGTGTTTATTGTGTGTACATTTTCTACAATTGCTGATCTGATGTTTAGAGAGTTGAATAAGTAACTTCCATGACTCATTATACTAACTAACGACTTGAATGTTTTTGATAGATAATGTACATTTAGAAAAGGGTTTAATAGGAATATTATCGTTTATTGTGATATTTTGACGTGGCAATATTTCACACTTCAGAATGAGTTATTGTTAAAGGCTTACACAAATCAAAAATCACCACTGATACCAATAAATAAGTACCCATATGATTACTACTATTACTACCACTGCAACCACTGGGACTGTAAAAAACTGACATTGAAGTGCATTATTCAGTCATTTCCCATTCGTACAAAGTGGTACCTTTTTGGCAAAGGGACAAAATGTGGCTGCTTTTCTGTGGCTTTTTTGTTTACCAAATTCATTCACACTGCAGGCTATGTTTACACGCGCGCACCAAAAATCTGATCCTTATCTGATTTCTGGAGTTATCAGATTATTGAAATGTCATGTAAACAGTTACGTCGAATGTGAGCAATCTGATTTCTTTATGTTTCTGATTTGAACCACCACACTTCCAATAACTTTACAACATTAGCCAATGCCACACGTTTTGTCAAACAATCCAAAATGAATGGCTGACGCACTATAAACTAGGTATTTTTGAAGGTGCATTATGTAATTTTTCTGGAACAGGGAAATTCACTATACCTACTTGTATCTATGGAGATGGAATGTTCCACAGTATGGCATTAAACATATCTAGTTTTCGAAAAATTGATTATGCATGCTTTTTTTATTACTCAAAAATAACTTGGAAAAACATGTTAGAAGAAAAACAACAGAAACAAATTGACTGATATTAAAACAAATTGAAGATAATTGGCACAGATTTTTTTCTTATTTTTTAATTTTTTTTTCTAATGAGCAAAAATTGAAATAGAAGAACAATTAGGCTTAAGCTATGGCCATGTATTTACACAATGATGCTACAAGTTATTTTATATGCCAGACAAATAGATTCTGTTGTTATTGTTATGTATTTATAAGTGAAAAGTTGATTTGTGAACTTTACTTCAACTTAAAATACATTTATGGTGCTTGCTATGGATTTTAAAATCTAAATATCGGTATCTGCAAATATCTATTATCAGCCAAAGCAGCTATACAATTAGCGGGTATCGTATCGGCTCAAAAAAAAAAAATCAATATCGGACAATCACAGATCATACAAACAAAAAAAAAAAAGCTGTTATATCTATTGAACATATTGCATGCATTTTGAGCCTCCCTAAACCTTTTGAATAAAAACATCTGCTCCTGCCTTAAATCGAAGGAGAAAGACTACATTTTCCGTGGCGGTTGATGGCGGTGTCTGCGCGAGGCTGAGGAAGAGCGGGAGCCCAGTGTAACGCGTGTATTACGGCACTCAGCCATGCATTATTGATGTGGATGTGATCAAGGCAGGTGGACAAGCCCAGGAGAGAAAGACGGAGAGAGAGAGAAAAGGAGAGGGGTTTTAATGAAGAGCAGAGAAACCCGACGGAGCCAGCTGCTTGTGCGTTAGAGCGACTCCACCTCTGCGCTTAAGCTAGCCCCCCATTTAATTAACAAACAATCAGCAGACTCTCCTAATTGACTCGAGCGCAGGAGTCAGAGCCGCGGTCGAAAGCTGACAAGGTGTGGGGTTTTATTTAGTCTTTGGGGAGGAAATATAATCTGATTGTGATACATGTCAAGGTACACTTAGCTCATAGTATTAGAACTTTTTTATTTAGTCAAGGAATTGTTTTGAGAGCTTTCAAAGCAAGCCAAATGTAAAATATCGATGACGTGGATAGTGGAAACAAAATAGGTTCTTATAACGGATCAATCTGAAAGGAACTGACATTTAAAGGGGAAAAAGACTATGGTATAACATTGACAAAGAAATCAAAGAATCAAGCAAGATAATGGCTTTTTTTCTTTTTCAAACATAACAATGACCACATTAAGTAGCCTTAGTATGAAAAAAAAACTTGTGTTAAGTAGAAGTTGAAAAAGAAGCATTAAAATTGCTTCTTTCTACACCTTTTCATTTATTTGTATCTGTACGTCACTAATTATGTGCTTCATAAGTTATTAATTAAATCATTAAATTATTATTTGTGAAAGACAAATGTTGTTAATGTGTTCATATGGTTCAGCTTTCTGTTTTTTTCATCACTCTGAAACTCATGGATAGGCTATTCAATGCATGTGGTCTAAATTGGCTTTATCCACCAAAAAATATATGCATTGAGTTAATTTGCAATTGAATCTGTGTCAACAAATAGTAATAAATAACAAATATAAAATGCAATGGCACACAGGTAAGCAGACATACAGTATACGCTACAAGCTGCATGAAAATAAGACTACAACAAGTTGGATTTTGACTCTGTATCTGTAACTGACTACATTATAAAAATATAATAAGGATAGAGGCTAAATATTCCATGAATAATGCACACAATGTAGTCTTGTTGTGCACTATAACAGTGTGCAAAATCAAATACAAAATCACTACGAATATATTCTGATATTGACATAGTATAGATTAAAAATAGAAACAATTTTTTTTCAGAAACCTGATTTGTTTGTCGATCATGTTTTTAAAAAATAGCATATTTACACAGCAAAACTATGCAAAAGAAACACGTATATTGCAGGTATCCATCTAACAAAATGAGATAAAATACAAATCAACAACATGGCAAATTACAAAATATGCCCAAAACAAACAAACCATGTGGAAAAAAAAAACCTAAAAACATGTCATTGTTTGATTTTTGTAAACATGGTCAAATCACATCACACAAACGCATTTTAATTATGAAAAAGGCCCTTTTTATTACTTAAACATCTCTCTAAAATAAATGTGTATTGATTCATATAATTTACTGCACATTGCATTCATTTCAGCAGACAAACACACTTTGGCGCTGTGTGTTCCTGGAAAACAAATCATCCTAAATGCGAGAAATAAGAAATAGCTGTCTTATTCTCAAACTAACTCTCCGCTTAACGCCGCTAACAGACTCTGTGACATATTGGATCTTTCTGAAGCTCGTGTCCTCGCTTAATTGCGTTGTTATTATTATTTAGAAGCTGTTGAATTCTTTTGAACGGCTGAATGCTTCTGCTGCTGCTGCTGCTGCTGATGTTGATGATGATGATGATGATGATGATGATGATGGTGTGTGTGTGTGTGTGTGTGTGTGTGTGTGTGTGTGCGTGCATGCGCTCCCAGGATCCGGCTTTTCAAACGGGATCACATCAATTTGACTTTAAATTTTCATTAATGTGTGCAGTCCTCACATTGGTCTGTCAGAGCACCGTCTTCGGGAGGTTTTTTATTTGGTCAAACACTGCCCCCTAGTGCAGGAAAGAGGAGTAAATCTGTGCTTTTCATTCACTCTCCAGGAAGGAAGTTATATAAATCCTCTTCTTCAGCAGCTTTCAAGCATACATTTATATAATTGGTTAAGTAAAGCAACAAAACATGTGCTGCACTTTGACGTGTAGCATAATTACAGCATAGTTGTTATCCATTTGCTTAATCCCTGTGAACGTTGGTTAATCTGCTTCTCTATTATTGACCAATGACTGTTTCATTGTTAGATTGTTAAAAATTTCAGCTGGTTAAAATCGACAATTTTGAAAAGCCCTGCATGCGAGGTGACTGCTGTTGTGATTTACAAAAATAAACTGAATTGAAAAATATCAACGGAAGTAAATGTATATGTGTATAATGTATATACTCATAGTCTATTTTTTATTTTATTTTAGTAACTCCTTATTTCTATGCATGCCTTATTTTATTTGATATGATTTTCGTGTTGTAGGGCCGAAGTTAGTTTAATTTTGTTCACTGATGATAGCAAAAAACTTTTTTAAAATTCTGATTCTGAAATAGGTTGTGTTCATGCGGACATCACAATATTCTATAAAACCTACAGTATTAAAACTGAGCTGCTGTGGTAGAATTGGCTATTTAACTCTCAGATTACAGATTGTTGTCCTGGTTTGTGGTTCCTATCTCTGTAATTAGGCCCTGCCACCTGAAACAAAAACTTGCACAAAGTTCAGCGCTTCCTCTGTCATCTTAAAAAAACAGTAAATGTGTTGTTGTTTTTTTGGGCGCAATTATCTTTGACAGTGAAAAACTCCAAAGACTTGTAATTGTCAGTTGAAAGAACTTTAAACCAGGAGATTAATATTGCAGGTTTGTGGAGCAAATCCCAAACAAATAATGATAATGATAAATATTTGTCGCTTTCTTTTTTGGATATTTCTTTCAAAAACATTAGGCTAAATCTCCCACAGAGTCACACGGCCCCTCCCCCTCCAGCTGAGATAATGACATCATCAAATTCTAGAACGTGGGCACAAACTATCACAGGAACAGCAGAAGAATACAAATATATTCAATAATTTTCCCTAAAATGCTTGACTAAAATATTTCCTAATGAAAACTGCAGCTGTTCTTGAGTGTACTAAATTTAGTCAAATTGATTCATTGGGATATAAAAATAGCAACAAAGCTGCTGTAGGGAGATGTTAACTGATAGACGGTTGTGTCTTCACAATTCCAAAGTCAATATCACTAAATTAACATTTGGGGACTTAGTTATAAAGTAAAAAGTCCTATAGTTTAGATACAATGAAGTTACAAAATGGAGTAAAAATTGCTAATAATAAAATGAGACTAAAACCATGTGACAAATTCAGTGTATTCCAAACCTGTTGTTTTTTCATATATGGATGTGCATTATTTGAATGGTTATAATAATGCTAATGTTTGATCATAAGTAACACGACAGGTCACGCTAACACGACATGGGGACAACGCTACAGACGAACGGGACGGTCCAACGGTACAGACGACGCTACACTGGGAACGCCTACATGGGCACGCACGCTACAACGACTCCACATAGGGACGCTTACACGACATGGGGAGACGCTACATCTAAGACAGCTAACGATGGGACACGCTACACGACATAGGGACACGCTACACGACATGGGACGATAAACGAACATGAGGGAAACACGTCATACATGGACGACTGGGACACGCTAGGACACGACATATGGGCACGTCACATGGGACACAGCTACACGACAATGGGGTTACCGCATTTTTTTATTCACTACATGGGACACAGCTACACGACAATGGACGATACTACACAAATATGAGCGGAGTGACGCAGCGCGACATACACGCTAACGACATGGGGACACGCTACACGACATGGGGACACGCTACACGACATGGGGACACGCTACACAACATGGGGACACGCTACACGACATGATGACTGAGAGTGACTATGGCGCGACTGAAAATCAAGCTAAAAGTCATGTAGCGTGATCGCTGTTTAAAGCTCACAGCCCCCTACAAGCCGTAACAGAGAAAATTGTGTGAATCATAATGTAATATACAATATTATGTTGTTATGACGTTCCACTTTAATAACCACCTCAGGCTAAATAGACTTTTACCCCTTGTTAACCATATAGAAAGTAGATAATTACATTAATATTGCCTTTTCCAATCTTACAGTGAGTGACGGTTACAATCAGCACAATATTTAAGCTTATCTCAATCACATTATTTAGACATTATCATGGCAGCAAATCAGAAATGTCCTGAAACCTTGAATGTAATGGTTGAGGTTATTGCACAACCTATGAATGGACTGGAAAATTACCCAAAAAAGTGTGGAAAATATCACTTTATGTTTCGCATTTCTCCAAAAATCACTCCAATAGCGATATTACCCTTTTCCCCCCAATACATCTGCCACCTTTTCTTACCTAACTTCAGGCTCCAAATTCTGAAAGAACAACTACCCCCAGATCACAACGAGGATTATAAATATGAAATCCTAAATTAAAACGTGTCCCTGTTGCTCCAAGCGCACAAAGACTTCCTCCATAGGGCACAAACCATCCGAGAATCACACCTAGATCTAAGTTTTGCTCCCTTTCTGCTGTTGTTGATTTATGCATACGTCTAGACGCTGTGCGCAGCATTGTTTGTAAAGTGTTCCTCTCTTCTGGAGCCCCCCAGGTGAACGCGGCGGCTCAGAGCAGGTGAACACCCCCTCCCTCCCTCTCCTCCCCCCTCTGTTCAGCAGGGGGCCATATCACACGGGCCCCATAAGAAGAGACGCACGCTATAGCACTTACACACAATAGATTTAAAAGAGATTGACAATACCTGAACGATAGATCTTATTCCCTAACTGTGGGATTCTTTGAACTGTTCATTTATAGAAAATGGCGTAAAAACACCTTGATGTGTCAAAAAGCATCAATATTCTGTAAATAGGATGGCAGTAATTATCTTTTTTTGGAATAAGTTTGAAAAAGTAATGTTTTGTTATTATAGATGAATAGTGGGAACTCATGCTACGGCTGCAACTAATGATGATTTAAGACGTTGTAATTGTACATTGAGACTTTTTAGAAAACATTATCAACCAAATAAATGTTGAAATATGGTGACTGAAGCCTTCTAGATAAAGAATATTTACAAATAAAGTGTGTTATTGATGAAAATCTGCCCATCAGCTAGTTTAGTTTCGTTGAATTTAGATTTTTGTTTAACATTGACCATGTGTAAACACAATAATCTCATGACAGAAGAGTCGTTTTACACCAGATTTCGCCAAAGCTAGTTTCCATCTGCCGGTCCTGGGCAGGATCGCAACACAATTAAAATATGTCCAAATATCCATCATTTACAATCCAACCAAGTAGCTTCCCACTCTGTTATTGATTTTAAAAAGCATTGCAAACTGTCTTTCACACCAACATTCCTCTGGATTTTAAAACAATGTAGTTGGGACGTCAAACCCCTGCAATGCAAACAATCATTGGATTATCTTGGAAATGTACCTTTGGCTGAGCCAAATGTACCTTTGATCCAACAGTTTAGGACTGTCAAAGTGTAGGATTAAGTTACTTTCTCTATAAACTTGAAAAGGTCAGACATTGGGTTGGATAAATATGTGGATTGTTTTTTGCCAATCGCTGTGTAGATGCTCCTTGTTGCTTCTGTTCACTTTTCTCTCTGTGTCTTGTTCATTGTTCTTTTGTGTATTTCTATACATTTATATTTTTAAAAAAGACAAAGCATAATAAAAATACGTACATTTTTGTTAACACTTCCTTAGTACACTATATATAATGCATTATTAAGCACTATTGTTTGTTATAAGCACATTTACTAGAATCACTGAAGAGTTTTACATGCAGCTTATTAATGCTCTTACAAACATTTGGTACATGGTTAATTAACACACACATGTTTTTGTTGATGATTTATTAATTTTTGTATGGTATTATAAAAAAAAATGGCTGTAAATTATTCGGCCTGCCTTATCCCTTACAATCCATTATAAGTTTACCAAGGAACCCTTATTTTGAAGGGTTGCCATTTTTATATATCTATATATCTATATCTATATCTATTATATCTATATATATATATATATAGTATATAAAGTGTAATGGGAGAACAATTTCCTGTGGCAAAGCAGTCGCTTTTGAGCGGGGTTGGGAAAGTCCATCTACACATCCTATACTTATTTACATACTACGCCTTGTGTCATTTGGGCTTGTTCTAGTCCTGGTTTAGATCTCCTGCGGCCCGCTCCTGGTTCTTAGTCCTGTGCGGCCTTTTAGTCAGTCCCTCGTTGCAAACGGCCCTGTTGTAGCCCTACGGCCTTTATCCTTGGTTTAGGTCCTCGTACGGCGCCTGTTCTTAGTCCTCGGTTTAGACCCTTCGTACGGCCTGTCTAAGTCCTGGTTTAGTTCTCTTACCCGAGCACACTGGCAGACGCTTGCACAATCCGGCACTGTCAACTCATTGTCCACCTCCTCACACTAAATTGAACCGATACTTGAACTCAGGCTCAAGGGAGCACGGACTCCCCACCCCCGGAGAGGGCAATTCACCTTTTTCCGTTGACAACTTGTTTAATCAATTGTTAAAGATTTTATCTTATTTTATACATTCTAATATTGTATGATTTTGCGTGCTTTATAAACTGCTTTGTGAGTACTAATGTTGCAGAAGTAACTGCCCTGAATCTAATCAGCAGTCTGTTTTTGGACTGTTGACTGATGACCCTGTAAAAGCAAGGAACTACCACTCAAGATGAATTGCTTGGGAATCTAAGGTCAACCAAAGTCCACAGACAATGGATGACTTGGTTGTGCACGCTTCCGCATGTTGTTTCCCTATCCTTTAGGGGAGCTGAATCAATGGTAATAGGGTGTCCCTTATTCTTAATAAAAGAGGAAGGGCGGTGTGGAGCTTTGAGGAAGCAGCGGCAGATGGGGAACTGAGGATCCTCTGCCTCCGTCCTCCTCCGGAGAAAACTATTGATTTCCTTGTCTTTCTTCTCTGTTTGTTTTAATATGTGTTGTGTAGATTTTAGCCCATCAACAACCATGCCTGGGAGGTTGTGATTTCTCATCAGAATCAGAATCAGAATCAAGAAAAGGGTTTATTGCCATTGTCTAATGAACAAACTTCACAACAAGAACTCGCTTCAGCATTAAGGTGCAACACCAAAACACTGAGCAATAATAAACAACATATCTTCAATCAACAAAAAGGGCATCATAAGAAACAATTAAAATTATGTAGTAATAAAATAAAATAAAAAAATAGGCATTACTAGTACACACAAGTTTGCAGTTAATTTAAGTTGTAGTGCAAGAAAGTGATGAATAGTTGCAGTAAAGAGGCAAGGTGTTTATGAAGTGTTCATGAGTTCAATTGCAGAGGAAAGAAACTATTCTTGTGGTGCGAGGTTCTGGTCGGATGCCGTAGCCTCCTGCCTGTGGTGGTTCAAAAGACCATGTCCAGGTGAGAAGGGTCAGCTGTGATCCGACCTGCTCGCCAGAGCTGGAGACGTACAGGTCCTGCAGAGATGGAGTCTGCACGATCACCTTCTCAGCAGAACGCACATGCGCTGTACGTCATCGGCTGCTTCCACACTTGGCTGAAACCGTTTCCAATCCATGTTGAGGTCGATTTTTTTTTACATCCCGAACATCTGGTTTTATGTGCGCCTGTTCTAGTCCTGGTTATGTCCGTTCTCGCAGGCTTCGATTGCCGGTTGTTTCGGCCCAGGTTGAGCACAGCCCTCAAACTCGTCTTTCTTCGTCTTTCTTCCTCCGTCGTGGCTCTTTCTTCCTCCGTCGTGGCTCTTTCTTCCTCCGTCGTGGCTCTTTCTTCCTCCGTCGTGGCTCTTTCTTCCTCCGTCGTGGCTCTTTCTTCTGCCTCTTCTGCAGCCGGCAAAGCCCGTTTTCCCCTGGATTTTGAAGTCTTCCAAAGCGGCCACAAGGGAACCAATTACGAGTGGAGAGATTGGCTGGTTTCATGTATTTTTGATGGCGCGAGCGGGTCCGGAGAAGGAGCGTTCCAGCCCGTCCGCGCGCCGGCGTCGGGAGGAGCCTTCACGTGACGGTGCGGCAGATAAACGACGGCCGTGATCCGCATTTGAACTACAAAAGATTTCATGCTCCTCCATTTCCAGGTGGATTCCCTTTTCCCTTTATGCACCATGACAGTCCGGCTTTGTGCGGGTTTGTCGTTTTTTTGTCCTCTGCGGGAGCTCCCAACAGGATTTGCAATGCTTCCGGTCGCTCTGGGGGACGTCCTGCGCCCTACAGAAATCTCATGGAGCGACTGTCTAATTCTGCGATTCTGCGACAAAAGGCTTTCACAATCCTTTTTTTTTTTTTCTCAGAATGGTGACCTGCAATGTTAGAAGTCAAGAGTTGCTGTTGCCCAGGGGTCTTCCACCGCGGCCCGTTTTCCCCACGAGTTTTACATCTCCGTTCGCTGAAAACGTTCGCTAAGCACAAACGGTGCAATGCGGACGTGAAAAGGACAAGCTTAAAGACGCTGTTACCTCGTTTTTAGCGTCTTTAAACAAGTTCAAAAATAGAGCTTGGTCGTTGCAAACTGTCTGCAGCGGTCCGAGCTTAGTCCCAGCGTCCAAGCGATTCACCACGATGAGATTGAAAGCGCTTTTCACAACTTTCAGACGCCAAAAGCGGAGATCTTCGCCAGTGCTAACAGCAGCTAGCATGCCAGTAGCGCACTTCCTCGTTTTTGGAGGAGAAACCGCTCCATGATTGGACGCAGAACGCTCTTTGTGGTCTCGTATTGACTCGAATACAGCATTTCTGTACAGGAGCAAAGATGAATCCTGCTCAGACATCAGCTGCAGAGCCTCGGATTCCGCTTTTAAGGCCATTAATAAAACATCTACAAAAGAAGAAGGCTAAATTAACGTTCACATCATCAAACGCTTGAGCACCGCATCAGGAAACTGTTCCCTAATCGTCCGGAGTCGGGTCTGGTGTTTCTGCAGGGCCAGTGCGTAATGACTCTGTATGTATGTGTCATGTGAATATAATGGTAAAGGCTGAGAGAGGAAAGGGGAGGAGAGAGAGAAGAGGGGAGGAGAGAGAGAAGAGGGGAGGAGGAGAGAGAGACAAGGGGAGGAGAGAGGGACAAGGGGAGGAGAGAGAGGAAAGGGGAGGAGAGAGAGAAGAGGGGGACAAGGGGAGGAGAGAGGACAAGGGAGGAGAGAGAGGACAAGGGAGGAGAGAGAGACAAGGGAGGAGAGAGAACAAGGGAGGAGGAAGAAAGAGAAGAGGGGAGGAGGAGAGAGAGACAAGGGAGGAGAGAAGAGGAAAGGGAGGAGAGAGAGACAAGGGAGGAGAGAGGACACAGGGGAGGAGAGAAGGACAGCGGGAGGAGAGAGAGACAAGGGGAGGAGAGAGAGACAAGGGGAGGAGCAAAGAGAAGAGGGGAGAGAGAGAGCCAAGGGGCAAGGAAGGAGAAAAGAAACAAGGGAAGGAGAGAGAGGAAAGGGGAGGAGAGAGAGAAGAGGGGAGGAGAGAGAGCAAGGGGAGGAGAGAGAGGAAAGGGGAGGGAGAGAGGACAAGGGAGGAGAGGAGGGACAAGGGGAGGAGAGAGAGACAAGGGAGGAGAAAGAACAAGGGAGAGAGAGGACAAGGGGAGAGAGAGAGGGACAAGGGAGGAGAGAGAGAGACAAGGGAGGAGAAAGAAACAAGGGGAGGAGAGCGGGACAAGGGCAGGAGAGAGAGGGACAAAGGGGAGGAGAGAGCAGACAAGGGGAGGAGAAAGAAACAAGGGGAGGAGAGAGAGACAGGGGAGAGGAGAGAGACGGGGGTGGAGAGAGAGACAAGGGTGGAGCGAGAGACAAGGGGAGAGAGAGAAACAAGGGGAGGGAGAGAAACAAGGGCAATGAGCGAGAGACAAGGAGGAGAGAGAAACCAAGGGGAGGGGAGAGAAACAAAGGAGGAGCGAGAACAAGGGAGGGAGAGAGAAACAAGGGGAGGAGCGAGATAAGGAAGGAGAGAAACAAGGGGGGAGGAAAACAGGGGAGGAGCGGAAACAAGGGGAGGGGAGAGAACAGGAGGGGGATGGAGCGTGAGAGACAAGGGGAGAGAGAGAGACAAGGGAGGAGAGAGAGACAAGGGGAGGAGAGAGAAGACAGGAGGGAGAGGAGAGAGAACAAGGGGAGGAGAGAGAGACAAGGGGAGGAGAGAGAGAGACGAGGTCGGGTCAAATGCGGAGGGCACAAACGTCTGCAAACCTGGGCCTGGAGGAAGACGCCAGAGCTGTTGTGGATGGAGTAGAAGAAGATGCAGAGGAGGCAAAGTGCTAGAAGTGTTTAGTGTTGTTTTTGTCATGTTCTTGGGTGTGGTCCGGTTCAATGGCTTCTGTCCTTGGGTCAAATGCTCTCGACTAAATGAATTAAAATGAAAAGCGGGAGTCTATTAATCACCGACGTTGAGACGCACGTGAACGCCACTGTCGAGGACTCGAGACTTTGCCGCTGAAGAAAGACTTCGCTTCGACCTTGTGCTGGTTATTTTTTTTTTTGGTGCAAATTTTGTGTTGCCACAGTAACAGCTGCACAGATTGAGACGCAATTGGACTAAAAGCTGCCAATTAACGTAATGAAACCTGCTCAGGACAACAGACGTCCATTAGGGCGCATGGAGAATTGGATAAAGTCATTTTGGAATGGAAAAACATGAAGAAGGGGCCGCGTTTAAGATCTGACAACTGGTGAGAGGTCCATGGATGTTGTTCTTGCATTGCTTGGAGAGTGTTCCACAGCATGGCTTTACACTTATCGATCTTGCTTTAATTCAATTACAGGCGCTTTTATTGGAATACATTGGATTTCATGTAAAGCACCAGCATCTTCATGGAGACGAAGATCAAGCAAACACAGCGACATTGTGCCACTTTTAAGAATTGGACATGAAAAATAAATAATGTCCTTGTTGATGATGAAGATGGGTTTGGAGCGTGTGATAAGGTGTATGCTCCCACGTCTCGATTTATGCTCCTTCTACCTCGATTTCGTATCTCGCTTGCGTTTTTTCTGACTCCGATCTGATACGCGACGTCAATTGCTTGTCATTTCCAAAAGCGATCCGACACCGAGACAATTCAGAGTTACGGTTTCAGATCTAGGAATTTGGGCCTCAAAACTCAAAACCATGGACACACTCAATGGATACCTCTGGTGCATTCTTCTGGCTGCAGGGACAAAAGCACCGGACTACATGTTCAGGGACTATTTATATTGTTTGTATGCTATTTCTGTGCGTCTCATTTCTGATCGCTGTAGAACGTTTTACTGCACATTGAAATCCTCTATCATAATAACCTCAAGAACTTATCATTTGATGTGAGACGGACCAAATATTTAGTTTCTGAGACCGAAACAAATGTGTGGGGGCAATTTCAAACCTCCACTTTCAAATACATAAACAAATACAACTTTTAGCCCTTCTTGTTAACGGTATGTGAGCTTGATCTACAGAATATGGATAGTGTTCGTGCAGAAGAAGGATCTGCCAGGATTCCTAGAAAACAATTTGTCCTTTTCCCCAGATTGCTCGTTCCCCATCTCAGTTTCTAAGTATTTTGACATTGAATCTGTCTGTTTGAGGTCAAGAAAGGAAACTGCATCCACCCTGCTCCCAATGTTGTTCTGCCACTTATGAAGGTCAAACCCATGTCCGCTGGTCGCGCTGGTTCCAAAGTGTGTAATTGGGACGTTAATGGACGAGATAATGGCGCTTGTGACCACCGAGTCCAAGGAATGGGATCTGTCATCACCGTTGCTAGCTAAGAGCGCTAACAGCAACCCCGAAGCGTATCATTATGTTGTGATTGCTACGAGTTATTACTGTTAGCTGGAGTGTGGTTTACGAGGCTCTTGGCCCGCGTTTGAAAACCAACAATTTAAATTTTCCTGCTCGGAGCTGTTGGCTTTTTGTCCCTCTCCGATTCTGTCCTCTGTCGCGTGCCCACTTGCACTTGGATTCACTCCGATTTATTGACGAATGAAGGCCGAGCGATGCGTCCCTGTCGGTGAGACGGTACCCCTGAGTTTGGTCCATGTGATCGTGACCTTTGGAGAGTTGGAAGCCTCCCAAACATCCACATTTTATCCCATAATGTCACACTGGTGCTTCAAAGAAAAAAACCTCACTAATTGTTTTTTAATGCCAATATGTTCGCAGTTCACCTTAAATGTGTGAAAATGTGCCCATACTCAATGATGATATACATGTTGCGTACCCTCTAAACAGTTTGGAAAACCCCTTTCCCGTTTCCAGTTCCCTCTGCCTTTCAGCGTTCTCATGACAACGGAACTGCGTTTACCCCGAAGGAACGGCCCAGACATTGTTGATGCTCTTTATGCGCAACATCACCGGGGACAGACTGCGATGCGTCGAAGTGGGGCCAATCTCGTCAGACCGGATAGTTTAAGTACGGTAGGTGGCGCTAGCATCGCGGTGACGTTTAGCCCGAAGCTACCGTTCCCATTCTTGGATATTTAAACAACCAACGTCTTTGTGTCTGAATTTGGTACGATATAAAGTCTGCGTTTGCTCTTGTAGTTGTGGAAAAGTGGGCAGTTGGAGCAGTTTCTACCGGGACGTACAAATGAATGGACTGTTGTGGGGGTCCCGGCCTCGTAAGCTCCTGGTGAGTGTTCCTTGTTCCTGGTTTTGGAAATTGTGGAGAAAAGGTGAACGTCTTCGTTCTCGTTGCTCTCACCAGCCTCCGGGAGCGGGCCGTGCGCCGCAGTTTGAGACGCTCCAGCCTCTTGTTAACCAAGCCGCGTCCTCCGTCGCTCCCGTGTGTGTTCGTATGAGCTCATCCGCCCGTGAGCTGAGGAAGACCATGATGTTATAGGCCCTGACAGCGCCTCCCCGGCCCCAGCGACGCGCCTCCGACTGGGGCAACTGCTTTCTGATCTCCCCTCCCAAAGAGACCGCCTCCCAACACGGCGATATCGGGGGGGGGAAGCGTTGCTATTTTTACAGGCATGCCGTCATTCATGGAAGCAGCCGAGTGTGAGTCCACGGCCCCACCCAGCACAGCTCAGCGGGGGGTTGCAAAATCAAACATGAATATTGAATAGGCCGGTGGTTAGCATGCGGCGCTATAGTGTTAGCTGTGGTTTCTGGAGAGCAGCGAGTCTGCCAGGGGGACCGTGTCAGGGGGACCGGGTCGGGGGACGTCCAGCTTGTTTGGTCCAAACGTAAACTGACAGATTGATTTTAGTAAATACAGATTTTTCTCCCATGAAATGATTTTTTTGGAAACTCATGTAAACAATAATGGGAATCCTATAAATAAACCATAAACCGAGACTCAGGACCATCAAAACAAGGACAAAACTCGATTGTGAAAAAAAAGAGTTGCTGTCAATCACACGTTTGAAATAGGATTCATTACGATTAATCGCGCGGCGCGTTTACAATTCTGATTTGTATTTTATGTTGTTTTTGCATATTTCACAAATCTGAATACATTTCTCAGTTTAAAAGTCTATTTCATGATAAATCCGTTTGGTCCCATGTTTCACGTAAATGCCCTGACCAAACTACAGGCTGGGTGGGGGTCACCAAGCTGCTGGTGGTGGGCATGCGTTCACCAGGGTTCTGTCATCGTTTGGCCGAACGCTCACTTTGTACGGAACAATGTCGAACCACTGAGGAAGATCGATGTTATTGATGTTATTCTTAAGACAGGAAAGGTCACGGAATAAGTGGGACGAGGGACGGGGGCCTAAATGGCTGTGGAGGACAACCAGAAATAGGTATAAACCAGGACTATACCCAGGACTGACCATAAGGACTCACTCATCGAAATCAGGTCGAACTCTGACCCAAACTGGGACACAGTTCTTTCCGTTGAACTGAGTAATTCTCATATTAGTCACAACAGAAAACGTCAACGTACCGTCAGGTGAAGGAGGGCCACAGGTTGAGAAGCAGTGTAAGCCGCCATCAGCTGCACCGAGCGTCTTATTGACAAATCCATCCTTAAGCTTCACGCAGGTGAGGAGAATGAGCCCGTCGTCCACACAGGAGTCATGGAGCTGACGGCGCTGAGCGGAGCTGAACGCGCTGAGCGGACGCTGAGCGGCGCTGAGCGGCGCTGAACGACGACGCTGAGCGGAGCTGAGCTGAGCGGCGCTGAGCGGAGCTGAGCGGAGCTGAGCGGAGCTGAGCGGCGCTGAGCGGAGCTGAGCGGAGCTGAGCGGAGCTGAACGACGCTGAGCGGAGCTGAGCGGCGCTGAGCGGCGCTGAACGGAGACCTGACGCGACTGAGCGGCGCCCTGAACGGAAGTGAGCTGCGCTCTTGACGGAGCCTGAGCGGCGCTGAGCGGAGCTGTGATGGATGCTCTGTGTAAATTCCCGACGGGAAAAAAACCACCAAACAAGGACACAAAGGGATCCCCTAATAGGCCTACTTTATCAACGTGTGTGCGCTTAGAGACAGTTACAGAGCCAATTCTTTCTGTTCAGCCAGTGTCTTCGCCTCATCTAGCGACGGGGTCTTTCTGCAGACCTCCAGCGGGCAGCGCTTCCGAGGTCACGCGTCAGTCGTTGAATCACTTTTGTAAGAACATACTTGCTGGACTTGCAGCGCGCACCGCTTTGGCCAGGTGCCGCAGAATCGGGCGGCTTTTTTTTCCACGAGCCGCTGTGCATCAAAAAATATCGTCCGCTGATTTTGGACGGGACCGAGTTTTTTTTTTTTCGATAAAAATTTATTATATTTGTAGAATAGAGCCTGAATTTCTATGTGACAAAATTCTGTTCTGTTTCGAGCGGGGCGGAGGACACAGCCGCACCGGACCCTCTTCAAGTTGTGGTCGTTTTGTCAGACACTTCAGACGCCTGGCAACCCTCCCGCACAGGTCTGGACCGCCTCCTCTTTCACCTCTTTATAACAACCGTCCCTCTCTCTCTCTTCTCTAACCACTGTTCAGAGTTTGACCACGTTTTAATTCAATTCCATATCATCCGCGATCCCCCGTTTCCACGTGTCCTCGGCCCCTCCCCTGCGCGTGCCGCCGGGGGGGGGGTCCTGTTCCTCCCGCTTCCTTTCCCCGTGTGTCAACGCGCGCCTCCCTGGGGGTTAAGGGCGGTGTGATCCCCCCCCCTTTGTGTCGGAGAACCACAACACGGAAAGGTGGAAATTGGGAGACGAAATGAGATTTGCGGCGTACGATGCCGGGCCGTGGAAGGGGGGCTCGGGGTCACGGCGCAGTGCACACGGATGAAAACGCGCGGCATTCACGAGAACAGCCAATTTTCTGTGGGCGAAAATTCATGGGTCTGGCTTTAATCTCAGCCTGTTTTTATTCATAAATGTATGTTTTTGAAACCCGCCGAGCCCTTCACGTGGAGAAGTCAATCTGGTAAACCTTCATGAGTTTCTTTGAAGGTGAATTCTTTTTCCTGAAATGAAGCTGGAGATAAAATAGTGCGGCATCAAACGAACCTTGCATTTATTCAATCGCAGCAGTTTTGTTTGATTTAATGGTCACATTCTCCGCAGAGCTGACCCTGAAACCTGTTCTTTTTTCACATTGTCTGAGCTTCCAAATGTCCTGCTGAACTCCGTCACTGGGTTAACGTTTTTTTAATGATGTGTGCTGCGGTACTTCCTTGGCGTGCGACCCGCTCGTTTACTCCAGGGGGGGGGGCCTGTCGTTCGAGCTTCCGCCCACCTCGCGCTTCATTGGCAGAAGAGCAGCGAGAAGCAAATGTGAGGGACGTTTTACAGTGAGCATCTGACGAAGAGCACGAACACTCCGTTTGTGTTACTGCCACGGCTCCTGCGCGGGCTCTTACCAGCTCCACTACTCTGAGGTGGAACGCGGACGCTCGAACGTACTTTTATTTTGTAAATCACCTGTTCTGATTGGCCAAAAGCTCAGATGTTTAAAGTGCCCGTGACAGGTTTTTAAAATTGTCTCGTTTTGACTTTATTTGGTGGATTTGTCAGGTATTTGAGGCGAAAACGTTGAAAAATCTGTAGACAGGAAGTGACATCACTCCACTCGTTGCAGCCAAAGTTTATGCAGAATTTACAGAAAGAAACGTCTTCTTGATTTTTTTTACTTTTAATGTTTTGGCCCAGTGTCTGCTGGGTAATTTCCTACCGTGATGTCATCGATCACAAACAGGAAGTGAAACTGTAAACCTAAACAATGTGCTATTCTGTGATAACATTTTTATCATTTTCAGCAAAATTCTACATATATTTAGCTTGACGCCATTTTAGTTCAATTCATAGACCAACCTGTAGGGGGCGCTTTAACACTACTTTATTCAACCGAGGCTAAAACAGTTAAATTAATCAAGATTTAGATGTAGATCAAAACTGCTACAAAACTATGAAACCACCAACTGGAAGTAGTACTTTAAACATTTACATAAGTACACATTTTGGCAGTAGTACTTTGGCCCTGAAGCTGTACTTTTACGTGAATACACAGTTTGACAGTTTAGTTTACTGCGACTAAAACACTATTGATTAGACGCCTTGTGAGATACTGGAGTTACAGTATCCATTCGGCGATCATCCGTCTCTCACCTCACAGTAACAGCGTTGAGTTCGGGGAGATTGAAACTGGGGTCTTTGTGAACAGTCTTTTTGTCCAGTCTGGTCAACCCAAAGGGAAATCAATGCACGGGACAATTGCTATTTCTGTAGGATTTTTTTTTTTGGGGGGGGTCTTATTCTGAATCAAACCTGCGGACTTTGGCCCATAATGTGCCTGGACGTGTTGCAAATGCGCAAGAACGTTCTGGACAGAGTCACGACAACACGTAAATCACAACTCCAAGTGCGATGCTGAGAAAAAAAATCACAATTCATGCGCAATTGTTCAGTCCCGAAAGTTCCCAAATGTATTCCAGGGAATGTGTCCCCCCTTTTTTTGTTCGCCGTCACGTTTATCACAGGTAGAAACTGGCTTGTGCCGCCAATCAAAAGACCTTGGCCAGTGACCCAGAAGGCACATTTCAATGGCATCGACAGCACGTGAGAGCCATGTTTTCACTGAAATATCTACAATTTGAGAGAAAGTCGGGTCTCCCCTTCCTCCCCTCTCCGCCCTCTCTCTCTCACCCTGTGCCTTCTAATCATTATGATCAAAGTGAACGACTATTTTCTCAGCGTATATGAGTGAAGTTTAAGGTGGTACACGTGCATAAAAAACATAAACAAATTAAAAACCCTGCAGTGATCCTTCCACTCGGTTCTCCATCTGAAGTCCACCCTCAGTTTGGAAGAAGATGGAAAAGAAAATCAAATAAAAACTCAAGATCAATAAAAAGGGCATTCCCCCCTGCGTTGTGTCAGTTTAGCCCAGCTCGAGCACACATCCCAGAATCGACCGCAGGACCTCCTCGTGTGAGTCTTTGCGTCTCCGGCCGCAGCTGCACGTGGCGCTCTGGCCCCCCCGGGTGGGCACACATTTCGCTCGTTCGCACTGGCATGTCAATTCCAAGCTACGGCGACCGCAAGCGTCGTGGCATTTTAATTACCCCGCCCGTCTGTACGCGCGTGTGCCGGCGGTGCGTGGATGGGATTTTTCGGCGCACAGACCCCACAGGGGGCGGCGGTGCGTTCGCGTGGACACATTTCACGCCGCCGTGGCTCTGTGCGCGTCACGGTCAGTCAAATGCGTTTAACCCACTCTGCAGTCGACCTGTGTGTTACTGCAACAGGCGGCATAATCTCGTTTCATGCGGGCACAGCTGTGGATGAGAACGTGGATCGTGTTGCCTTTTATCCTGTGGAGCCGGAATCTGAGCTCTGTCGCTAAAATGATACAAAAGTGGAGCCAAACCCTCGGGCGCGTCCGGGTCGGGTTGCACTTTTCCCACACCCGGACCGCCCCGAGACGCTTTAGCGCGTCGTGTGAATGCGAGGTGATGCGCTTCCGGACCGTCTGCCCCCAGGGTTCCAAGCCTTTTCGCCGAGACGTATTATGAGAAAAAAAGTCAACTTTTGGAGCGACCGTTGTTGTGGTCTTCCCGTCTCGTTTACCGTGCTTCTCAAGTGGCGTTTGGAGGGATTCCCGCGTGTTCGAGTGATCGGCGCAAGACGCCATTGCCCGTTAATAACCTTCCGATACAACGCCCACTGTCTGTCGTTCGCTCTTTTGGACCATACTTTTTCTTACTGATACATGTAGGATTCAGCAGTTGTTAGTTAGGTAGCGTTAGGGTTAGATAGGGTTAAGGGTTAGGTTAGATAGGGTTAGGGTTAGGGGGTAGATTAGGGTTAGGGGTTAGGCGTGTAGAGTTAAGGGTTTAGGGTTAGCGTTAAGTGGGTTTAGATAGGGTTAGGGGGTTAAGGTGGTTAGATAGCGCGTTAGGCGAGTTAGGGGTTTAGTATAGGGTTTAGGCGGTAGGGTTAGGGCGTTAAGGGTTAGGGGTTTAGGGTATAGGGTTAGTTAAGGGGTTAGGGTTAGGTTAGTGGGTTAGGGTTAGGGGTTTAGGCGGTTTAGGGTAGGGTTGAGGGTTAGGGTTAGGGGTTAGGGTTTAGGGGTAGGTTAGGTTAGCTGTCTATAGTCTTGGGGCGAACAGCAATGGTCTTCTAACCTGGAAGGAAACGGACTTCTTTTCTTCATAAAAACCCAGTGAGAAGCGAGAAAACCGTGGGCCGAGAACCACAGTGAAGGAGAGAATTCCTACTGAAACCAGCTCTGACAACTGGATTAACCAGGACTACCAGGACTGACCAGGACTGGACCAGGACTGGACCAGACTGGCCAGCTTAAACCAGGACTAACCAGGACTGAACCAGGACTGAACCAGGACTGAACCAGGACTGAACCAGGTCAGGAGCTGTTTCACACTGACAGAAGAGTTGGTGTCATTTTCTAAGCAACACCTTTCCGTAACCACAGAGTCATTTTCAACTGTTAGGATTATTCCATGAAGAACCAGATTTAGGACTTCCAAACGCCTCCAGCCAATGCTGCACTGCAGCATTACAGCGCTTTCATGTGTCCGAAACATCCAGCCGCGTTCTCTTGAAACAGTCTAATCCAGTTTAGTTTGGGATAATTTACACATTTCACATGAGATATACTGTTCTATATTGGGTGAAGCGCAAGTCGACTTTCCTTTTTTGGGTTATGCACGGCTTATTGATTTCTGATTTATATTACCCAATCCAAAGAAACCTCATCCCAACACTTTGCAAAGCACCCGAAACAATGATATCTACACGAACCATGGACGTTCAGTTCACTTCCAATACCCTGCAGTGTAGGGTTAGGGTTCCCGCGCACGTGGGGCCCGTCCCGCTGCTCGTGGCCAGGTCCCGTGCTGTGCGGTCCGTGCTCGTGTGCTGTCCCGTGCACTGCCGGTCCCGTGCTCGGTGGCCGGTTGCCCTGCTCGTGTCCGGTCCCGCGCTACGTGGCCTGGTTCCTCGCCCTGCGCTGCGTCCCGTGCTCGTGCTTGTTCCCGTGCACGTGGCCGGTCCCGTGCTCCGTGGCGCGTCCCGTGCTCCTGTGGCCCGTCCCGTGCTCCCGTGCTTTTCCCGTGCACGTGGCCGGGCCGTGGCTCGGTGGCCGGTCCCCGTGCTCGTGGCCGGTGTGCTCCGCGCCTCTGTGGTCGGCGCCGCGCACGTGGCCGGTCCCGTTGCTCGTGCTTGTTCCGTGCACGTGGCCGCGTCCGTGCTCGTGGCCGTCCGTGCTCGGCCGGTCCCGTGCTCGTGGCCGCGCCAGTGTCTGTGCCCGTGTGCTCGTGGTCCCGTCCTGCTTCGTGCCGGCCGTGCTCGTGGCCGGTCCCGTGCTCGTGGCCGTCCCGTGCTCGTGCTCCCTGTTCCCGTGCTCGTGGCCGGTCCCGTGCTTCGTGCCGTCCCGGGTGCCGTGGCTCGGTCCCGTGCTCGTGGTCGGTCCCTGTGCTCGTGGCCTGGTCCCGTGCCATGGCTGGTGTCCACGTGGCTGGCCTGTCGGCCGTCTGCTCTGGCTGGTCTCCAGCTGGTCTGCTCGTGGCTGGCCCGGGTGCTTCCGTGCTCGGGCTTGGTCCTCTGGCGGTCGTGCTTGCTTTCCCGCGCACGGTGGCTGGTTAAACCGCCGCTCGTGGCCGGTCCCGTGCTCGTGGCCGGTCCCGTGCTCGTGGCCGGTCCCGTGCTCGTGGCCGGTCCCGTGCTCGTGGCCGGTCCCGTGCTCGTGGCCGGTCCCGTGCTCGTGGCTGGTCCCGTGCACGTGGCTGGTCCCGTGCAGCCGCCTGTAGTTTGTCTGCAGATATTTTTGGCTCATTGACTGGCCCCGTCCCGCGGGAGCAGCAGTGTGTCTGAGCGGAGGAGGAGGTGCGCGCTGCCGTTCGGGGGGATGGTGTGTGTTGCGACGGTGTTGCCGGGGCAGAAGAGCTGGACATGCTCCGTCACTGCCAAACGGCTGCGGCTGGTAATGAGCTCTGAAACATGCAGGTTCAGGCGGCAGATGGAGGGACATGTTCTGGTCTGGAATTCACATCCATGATTTGCTTGTTTGAGCGTTCCGATGAGACGGAATCTGGCTGGAATGTGGAACTACCAATAAAAAATACGCAAAAAAAGCAGCTCCATTTTCAAGTTTGATGTCGATTGTTGTAGTAAAATTGGCATGATTTATTGCTAGACAAACCCTAAAACTTTTAAAAGAGTTTGGCTATTTCTTCAGTATTTTATAACCCGCCTAAAATAAAACTAGCGGTGGTTGACGATGGAAACTCGTGCGTCGTCGTCGTGCGGGCTCGCCTTGTTCCTTTTTATACAAATTGTATTCATTTTACTTCGCTTTAGTCCATCATTTACTTGGAGCTCGGGCTTGTTATTTAAAGTTAATTGGTCGGGCCGCTCGGGCTCAAGTCGGGTCGGATTTTTCTATTGAGCGGCGTAGAAAGCCTTTTTATGAGCTTAAAGTAATGTCTTAATTTCAGCCTACTTTTAATGACCAGGCTCGTTACCAGCAGAAACCGCAGGAGTCCTCTGACATTCCACTCTGCCCTGGGTCAGAGCAGAGCGTGAGGGGAGAACGCTAATAAAGGGTGGGCAACCATTTCCTGTCCATCAAGTTTGACATTTTTGAGTCGTCACACTGTTAGAAGAAGAAGCTGTAGTCATCTGGACTCCATGGTTAATCTCTCCTTTTTACCAACGTGTTTTCTCTTTGTGAAATTGTCATGATTGAAAAAACTATAGGTAGCTGTCCATCATCCTGCTCTGAATACGACGTGTAGTTAAACGGCTCAAAAAGTCGGCGACGAGTCCTCTCCAATTCGCTCAGTCTGCCAGTGGCCAAAAAACCCTTTCCATCGAGCCAAAGAAAGTCGATGATTGACACCTCCCTCCTGCGCCTCAGTGTCTCATTTCATTTAAATCCAGCTCAGAGATTTTGGCTGGGACTGACTTTATGAATGAGTGTTTGCTCTACAGAAGAGCCTTAAGCCTGACTGAGCCCCTCCTCCACACGCCCTCTTCAATTATTCATAACGCCACTAATCCTCCTGATGTAGCTTTTATTAGCTTGTCGTATTTACTGTGCTTTCTCCGGGGAAGAAACGAAGCCTGTCAGATCTACTATGTGCAATTGTTTCCGTCAACAAGGCGTCTTTGCGGGGCGCCAGTCGAGTCGTTTGCTGCGTCAGCGATACGCGGAGCGCCGCTGCAAGAACGATCGCAATCAGCAAATAGACAAAACCAATTATTTAAGGACACTGCAGCCATTTGTTTTTCATTATTTTTAATGCATTTGAGTTCTTTGCAGTTGCATGGGGTATTGTTTGTCGAGTTGTGAGGCAAATAATGGAGTTAATTAATTTTGTAATCAGGCTGTAACATGACATAAATGTGGAAAAAGTAACCACTCAAATCTAATCGATGTTGTCTGACAAAAGAAATGGCTCTCTCCCAAATCTTTCAGCCAAATATACATCATTTATGTTTCTTAAAGTGCTTCAGACAGGTTTTTACGATGTTCTAATTTTGACTTTATTTGTGGTGTTTATACCTGTTGTACATATAAATGATAGTTTTACACCGATCGAGTCTGTATTTGTGGAGAAAAGGTGAAAAATCACACCAGGGAAGTTTATGCAGAATTTACACAAAGAAACCACTTTTTTTTTAACCTTTAAACATGAATTCAATAGTAAAGTTGCTCTTATATATTTTTATTTGTCAAATTAAAAAAGTGACATTTTGAGCCAATGGTTGCTGGGTAATTTCCTAGTGTGATATCACTGATTGCAAACAGGAAGTACAATTTTAAACCAAAAAAAATTAGCTATTGTGGGATTTCTTCCATTTAAAATATATTTATCTTAACTGCATTTTAGTTCAAAGAGTCGTCCGACCTGTAGGGGGCACTTTAAGTCTAACTGCCATAATGTTTGTGTACTACTTGTCTTATTTCCTCTCCTGGTTCATTTGAAATTCATCGGTCTACATAGGTTTCTTGTAATTTATTGGCTGTTTCAAGATGAATGTTCCCAAGGACTGCTTTACAAATGCCATCTTCACTAATATGAAAAGCCCACTAAGATTTAAAACCGTGTGTCATTAACGTCCTCGCTGCCTTGTCCGTTCTGCTGACACATGACTTCATTTGGTCAGTGGGAAATCGCTTGTTGCTCCCGAACTCCGCCCGGCTCCCGTTACCGTGCCAAAAGCTGACCATTTTTCCATTTTCCTCCCCATTAAACTAAAACGAGTGGCTAATCTGCCCCATACGTTAACGTCCCAGCTAATGTTGTACTCCTCGACGTGGATGAAATTAGCAGAAATAATAGAACTTGCACGGGCGCGTTGTTGAATTGCGTTAGCATTTGCATTTCACTGAACAATCGCTCATGGAAAGGGCCAATCCACGGACTTCATTTCTCAATCCCAGTGCTAAGCCGCGAGTATAAACTGAAAAAAACCCCCGCATGTGCAATTAATGGGAGCGTTGCGTGTTACTTACTACTGTTAGAAAAGTACAGAATAGGGGGATACACTTGACTGGGGCCACTTTATTTCTTTTTAATTTAGTCTTTTCACTCTCTTGTTTGTTTTTTGTGTTATAAAGATACATTTCTATGCTTCTGCTATAAAATGAAATTATAACTGGTACAATAAAGCACATATATATCGTGCATATCGGTGGTACGACCCTCAAAAAGCATTTATACAGCTCTATTCACAGAGGAGACAGGCTTTTAGCACGGCTGCTTAGACCAGGTTCTTTAAGCAGCAGAAATGTACGAGTGGAAGATGGATGAGCAGCTTTTCCACAGAGCGAGAAGAGGTTGTGACCCGTTTTCCTTCCAGATTCATTTACATACAATACGTTCTTTGTGTTGGAGATAAAGGACCTTGTTAATTGTGTTTTCTAAAGAATGGTAAACCATAAAACGACATCGGTCCATGTCTGGTAATTGTTCAATTTGAAACATTGTAAAGGCATTTTGAACGACATTGGGACCCATTCTATACAGATAGACAAGATGTAAACAAGAATGTGCTAAAATGTGTTTTTCTTACTCTCTCTCCTCGTCACCCTACAACTGTCCTGTCAAATAAAGCCCTTTTTAAAAAGGCAAAAATATCACTCTATCCTCTTGTTCGGGAGATTAAACCAGACATTTCTTTCTCTTTTTTAGTAGTTTTATGGACATTTTTCTCAGTACACCCTAACCCCATAATAACAGTTATCCATGTGTCCTTTGTCACTGCAGAGACGGACCGCCACTAGAAAACTGCTGTAGTTCACCTTTAAAATAAAGCCAGAATGGATCAAGTCCTGTCATTTTTAATTAAGCGTAGTGCAGGGCTATTCAACATAAGGCCCAGGGGCCAAATCAGGCCCTCCAGGCAATATAATCTGGCCCACGACCCATCTTCCAAATATAACAACATTTATATTAATCTTGTTTACAGGTTTAATTCTGGTTTAACACTAGTTTAGACCTGGTTTGGTCTTGGTTTAGTCCTTAATTCTCCTTTAGACGTGTTTTGATTCTAGTCTTGTCCTGGTTTGATTCGGGTTCAGTTCTGGATGGGTTTTGTAAAGCAATGTTGGTAAAGCCTTTTGGATGTTATTCCTCACAAAAAACGAATCCATCAGGAGTTGTTTTATTGTATTAACTCATTATTGAAACCGTGTTAGGGATATTTTGTGAGACCCAAAATTTTGTTTCAGCAGTGGACCACGCTCTGTCCTCAGATCCAGTAGCTCTGTCCTCAGATCCAGTCGCTCTGTCCTCAGATCCAGTCGCTCTGTCCTCAGATCCAGTCGCTCTGTCCTCAGATCCGTAGCTCTGTCTCAGATCCAGTCGCTCGTCCTAGATCCAGTCGCTCTGGTCCGTCAGATCCAGTCGCTCTGTCCCCTCAGATCCAGTCGCTCTGTCCTCAGATCCAGTCGCTTGTCCTCAGATCCGTCGCTCTGTCCTCAGATCCAGTAGCTCTGTCCTCAGATCCAGTCCGCTCTGTCTCAGATCCAGTCCGCCTCTGTCCTCAGATCCAGTAGCTCTGTCCTCTGAATCCAGACTCACGTGTGAGTGGAACTGCAGTGATCCATCGTCCTCAGACGCTCATGCTGTGACTGAGCTCTGACCTCACCTGCAAACGGCTCCAAACAAGACGAGATGTGGCGATACAACAGGCATGAGAGAGCAGGGGAGGCTTTGTCCTGGTTTAGTCCTGTCTTAGTCCTGGTTAGACCTGGTTTAGTCCTGGTTTAGTCCTGGTTTAGTCCTGGTTTAGTCCTGGTTTAGTCCTGGTTTAAATTCTGATTTAGTCCTGGCTTAGTCCTGGTTAAATTCTGGTTTGACCTTGTTTAGTCCTGGTTTAGTCCTGGTTTTAGACCTGGTTAGACCTGGGTTAGCCCTGGCTTTAGTCACACTGGCTTAGTCCTGGTTTAGTCCTGGTTAGTCCTGGCTTAGACCTGGGTTAGTCCTGGCTTTAGTCACACTTTAGTCCTGGTTTAGTCCTGGTTTAGTCCTGGCTTAGCCTGGGTGCCCTGCTTTAGTCACACTGGTTTAGACCTTGGTTTAGTCCTGGTTTAGTCCCGGTTTAGTCCTGGTTTAGTCCGGTTTAGTCCCGGTTTAGACCTGGTTTAGACCTGGTTTAGACCTGGTTTAGTCCTGGTTTGGACCTTGTTTAGTCCTGGTTTAGTCCTGGTTTAGACCTTGTTTAGTCCTGGTTTAGCCCCGACCTTGTTTAGTCCTGGTTTAGTCCTGGTTTAGACCTTGTTTAGTCCTGGTTTAGTCCTGGTTTAGCCCTGGTTTAAGCCCTGGTTTGTCCTGGTTTAGCCGCCGGTTTAGTCCTGGTTTAGTCCCGGTTTAGCCCTGGTTTAGTCCTGGTTTGCCCTGGTTTAGCCCTGGTTTAGTCCTGGTTTAGCCCCGGTTTAGTCCTGGTTTAGACCTGGTTTAGACCTGGTTTTACTGGTTTAGCCCTGCTTTAGTCCTGGTTTACCCTGGTTTAGTCATCATCTTTTAGACCTGGTTTGTGCTGGTTTAGTCCCGGTTTAGTTGGTTTAGTCCTGCTTTAGCCCTGGTTTAGCCCCCGGTTTAGTCCTGGTTTAGTCCGCGGTTTAGTCCGGTGTAGCCTGGTTTTAGCCCTGGTTTGTGGCCTGGTTTAGCCCGGTTTAGTCCGGTTTAGCCTGGTTTAGTCCTGGTTTAGTCCTGGTTTAGCTCCCGGTTTAGTCCCGGTTTAGCCCTGGTTTAGCCGGTTTTAGCCTGGTTTAGTCCTGGTTTAGCCTGGTTAGTCCTGGTTTAGCCCCGGTTTAGTCCCTGGTTTAGCCCTGGTTTAGCCCCGTTTAGCCCGGTTAGCCCTGGTTTAGCCTGGTTTAGCCCTCGTTTACCCTGGTTTTAGCCCTGTTTTAGCCCTGTTTAGCCCTGGTTTAGCCCTGGTTTAGTCCTGGTTTTAGTCCTGGTTTAGCTGCTTTAGTCCTGGTTCAGCCCTGGTTTTAGCCCTGGTTCACGCTGGTTACCTGTTTAGTCCTGGTCAGCCCTGGTTAGCCCTGCTTTGCCCTGGTTTAGCCCTGGTTTAGTCCTGGTTAGCCCTGCTTTAGCCCTGGTTTAGCCCTGGTTTAGCCCTGGTTTAGTCCTGGTTTAGTCCTGGTTGCCGGTTCAGCCCTGGTTGTTAGCCCTTGCTTTAGCCCTGGTTTAGCCTGGTTTAGTCCTGGTTTTAGCCCTGGTTTAGCCCTGGTTTAGCCCTGGTTTAGCTTCTGGTTTCATTCCTGCGTTTAGCCCTGGTTTAGCCTGCGTTAGTCCTGCTTTAGCCCTGGTTCAGCCTGGTTAGCCCTGGTTTGCCCTGGTTCAGCCCTGCTTTAAGCCCTGGTTTAGCCCTGGGTTTCAGCCCTGGTTTAGCCCTGGTTTAGCCCTGGTTCAGCCCTGTTTAGCCCTGGTTTAGACTGGTTCACCCTGTTTAGCCCTGCTTTAGCCCTGGTTTAGCCGTTTTAGCCCTGGTTAGCCCTGGTTTTAAGCTCCTGTGTAGTCCTTGTTCAGCCCTGGTTCAGCCCTGGTTTAGCCCTGGTTCAGCCCTGTTTAGCCCTGGTTTTTAGAGCCTGGTTCCACCCTGCTTTAGCCTGCTTTAGCCCTGGTTTAGCCCGGTTAAGCCTGGTTTAGCCCTGTCTTTAGCCCTGCTTTAGTCCTTGTTCAGCCCTGGTTCAGCCTGGTTTAGCCCTGGTTTAGACCTGTTCAGCCCTGCTTTAGCCCTCGCTTAGCCCTGTTTAGCCCTGTTTATCCTGGTTTAGCCCTGGTTTAGCTGGTTTAGCCCTAGCTTTAGTCCTTGTTCAGCCCTGGTTTAGCCCTAGCTTTAGTCTGGTTTAGCCCTGGTTTAGCCCTGGTTTAGCCCTGGTTTAGCCTGGTTTAGTCCCTGGTTTAGCCCTGGTTTAGCCCTGCTTTAGTCTGGTTTAGCCCTGTTTATCTGTTAGCCCTGGTTCAGCTCTGGTTTAGCCCTGCTTTAGCCCTGTTTAGCCCTGCTTAGCCTGGTTTAGCCTGGTTTAGTCTTGTTCAGCCCTGGTTTAGCCCTGGTTCAGCCCTGGTTCAGCCCTGGTTCAGCCCTGGTTCAGCCTGTTAGCTGGTTAGCCCTGGTTCAGCCCTGGTTTAGCCCTGCTTTAGCCCTGGTTTACACCTGGTTTGGTAGCCCTGGTTTCGCCCTGGTTCTAGCCCTGGTTCAGCCCTGTTTAGCCCTGCTTTAGCCCTGGTTTACGTGAGCATATCTGGTTTAGCCCTGGTTCAGCTCTGGTTTAGCCCTGCTTTAGCCCTGGTTTAGCCCTGCTTTAGCCCTGGTTTAGCCCTGGTTTAGTCCTTGTTCAGCCCTGGTTTAGCCCTGGTTCAGCCCTGGTTCAGCCCTGGTTCAGCCCTGGTTCAGCCCTGCTTTAGCCCTGGTTTAGCCCTGCTTTAGCCCTGGTTTAGCCCTGGTTTAGCCCTGGTTCAGCCCTGGTTTATTCCTGGTTTAGTCCTGGTTTAGTCCTGGTTCAGCCCTGGTTCAGCCCTGGTTCAGCCCTGGTTTAGCCCTGCTTTAGCCCTGCTTTAGCCCTTGTTCAGCCCTGGTTCAGCCCTGGTTTAGCCCTGGTTTAGCCCTGCTTTAGCCCTGGTTTAGTCCTGTTCGACACGGTCTGGTTGGTAATGTGTGGTGGGCTCATTATGAAGGCAGCTCCATGTCTCCAGACGGCCTCACGTGACGAGGAACAGATTAAAGCCACACCGAGAACCAATTTCTCTTGTCCCGAGGGCCGGTGGAAAAATGGTGGAAAATGTTAATTTCACTTTAGACCTAGTTAGGGTAAAAACGCGGATTTCCAAAATTAATAAATATTCCAGAGGGCGGGAAATTACCACTGGTTTATTTGCACATGTAAAATCTGAGCCTAATGTCGAAATGGCAATCTCAGTCGCAACATTAGCAACCAACAAATACTATTATCCCAGTTTATCAATCAATAACAGAGAACGACCGGGTTCAGATCCTGTGGGACGTCCAGATACAGACTGGCAGATGGTAACGGTCCACCAACAAACGGATAAGCAGCAGAGGAAAGCCGGTGTGGTTGACGTGGCGATACCAAACGAACCCTCTGGCTCCCAGGCCCCTGGCAGAGGACCCGAGCTTGAAGTACACTGTCATTACTGTTAAATTATATCATGAAATCATCTTCCAGCTGCCCTGGGGCAGACTGATCTGTGCCATTGGACCCTCCGACCATCTGACCACAATCACTCGCTCGCACACTACGCTCATGCACGGGAGCAGGGTTTGTGAGCTGGAGTTTCTGCTGCTCCACTGGAATGATCCAGAGAAAACGAGTAGATTCACCACAAACTGCCACTTCGTACAGCACACAATACACACAAGCACAAATATATGCACACACGTGGCAGAATGATTACATTTATAAAGATTGAGCCATATATTGTTTTCCAACACTGCAGCAGATGGAGGTCACGCTCTCCTCCACATGAATGAGCATTAAAGGCTCGCCTACACAACATGTCATCATGCGCTGCACTGATGCACAAAGTGTAAATAATATGTCACTCACAGCCTGTCTGAGGGTGTCAGGTTCACGGAGCAGGTTCAGTCAGACGTCACACGTGCGCTCCATCTCACAAACACAGTCCCGATGCTTCATGTCAGAAACAGCTGGTGTCGCTGACGTTAATGAGGTTCTTCAGGAGTTAGCCACGTCCCCATCATGTTCTCACTCAGATCCGACAAATGGACAGCAGCGGCGCGGCGTAGTCCCTGGAGACCTGTTCTGTTGCTGAAAAAGAACATCTCGGCGGTCAGTGGGTCTGAGCGTGTTCGTGTTCAGTTCACTGGTGAGATGACTTTGAGTCTGGTTCGTAGTAAGTGTGTGGCTGATGTTTGCAGTGTGAAGAAGACAAAGACACGAAGCCCCATCAGAACGTTGCATTCAAACTCTGCACATGATCATGTTCATGTCATATCGTCCTCCTCTCGAGCTAAGCTAAACCTGTTTGTAAAACTAAACGCACGATGAAGCGGCACTTGAACTTTGGCGCAAAACCACTGAGAAACACTGATCTTGAAGTGAAACAATCTGCCAAAATCCCACGACAGTTTTGACAAGGAGAATGTTTGGCACATGGTTCAAATGTCGGAGCGTAGGCAGCACAGAGCCATGTTGGACCCCCGTAAAAACACGAGAAGGTCTCAGGTTCCCATGGGAAATATCTGCCTCCCAAAGTTTAGCCCCGTGATTTACTGCCTCGATCCGCGTTTGCACATTTATGTCGGGTTTTCTCCTCCATCTGCTGGGCCGCTTTGAGAATGAAGCTTATAAATGGGAAACCGAAGCCCAATCTAGACAAGAACATCGTGGATAAGTCGTTTATTTCCGATCTCTCAATCTCGTGGTGGTAGTGACGATTATCTTTGTGCCACGGACGATTCTTTCTACCTTTTTTAATCGCGATGAACATTAATATTGTTCATTGTCTTTATTGTCCAGTGGTCGATACTTTCACTTCGATTCATTCATTTTCGGTGAGATTTTGGCGTTTCAATCTACTTTGCGTGAGGGTTTTTGTTTGGCACAGGAAAATGGATGTGAGGTAAATTATTGTGGTGACTTTAGACCGGCTTTGGTTTCATTTCCGTTCAATTTATTTTTGTAGAGCCCAAAATGACAACCTCAGTCGCCTCGCGGAAACAGTCATTTCAATAACAGACAAGCAGATTAACCACCGTTCAACACAGATTGGTTTTTTTGGCTTGAATAAATTAAATATAAAATAAATGAATTAATGAAGAACTTAAATTATTATTCGTACCTATTTTTTTCCATGAAGGTAATTTTTTTTATTTATTTTTGGGGTATATTTTCTGTATTATTGTCCGTAACGCCTCCCTTTGTTGTTATATTGCTCACACACACGACAAATCTTTGCTTTGCTTAATATTTTTTTTTTATCACATTTTGAAGAAAAGGACCGTAAAATAACAACAATTTATTTTCATTTGTGAATTCGATGCGGATAAACCTGATTTTCCCTCCACCAGGTTCAGCGATTAGAATAAATGTGTGGCTCGGAGCAGAAGTGAAGGACTCGAATGACAAACACCTCAAAGATTAAGGACCGTGCGGACTTTTTACAGTGTGAAAGGGCCTTTGAAATCGGCCGCTCGCTCTCGATATACTGTATATTTAATAAGCCAAGACAGCAGCTTGTGGTGATCGCTGAAAAGACGAGTAAAAGGGGGAAAAAAGCGCAAATCCAATTAACAGGTAGTCGCTCGCTGTGACCTTTTTCATTATTTGTCACTGGCAGGAGTTTTGAAGCGGCGCACTGATGGAAATGAGCCGTTTTGGAGATAAGGTTCCTCAGAACTAAAATATAAAGTTGGATTAATGAAATTTAAGGTGCTATTTCGTCGTATATGTCGTCCATTCTTTCACTTTATTTACAAAGCACATTTTATGAACAGGTTATATTCACACAGTTGATTTAAGAATACAAAAACGAAAACAGTTTAACAAATGTACTACAAAATAATAAGTATAGCCTAAATCATATAAATAACAATAAAATGCGTAAAACATTCAAACTAATGTTTGAATGAATTTTATCAATTCTTCTTCAACATTATCACCACCAGTATTTCAAAAATAATAATAATAAAAATAAAAATAATAATAATAATAGCAATAATAATAATTATATATATATATACACACACACACACACACACACACACATATATATATATATATATATATATATATATATTTAAAATATACTTGATTTATAATCTAATAATATATTTATATAATAATATATTTATAATATATTTATAATTGGAATCAGATTTTTTTTTCATATTTACATCAGATTTATTCACCATCATTAATTGGTACCAGAATTTAGCTCTGGTAGTTTTGACCTATAGACTGTGGACTTACTCTGCCCGCCCACTTCTGCCTCTTCCATCGTACTCGCACTCCTGTCGAGCGGAATCCGGTCACTCAAGTGGAGAACGAGGAAATGTCTCGCCGCTAAAATATCTAAAGTAGAGTTATGTAAAATGTCATGTGACCAACAAGATAAGATAAATAAAAGTAAGATACCCTTTTATTTGTCCCACAGTGGGGAATTCCAGTGTTGCAACAAAGGGGACAGAAGCAGATTAGCCACAGTATAAAACAGTGCGCTGATTCCATAGACCTGCTTTTAGTCTGAGTGGAATTTATTTTCCTGGAGATCAAGATTTTTTGGAATAAGGTAAATAGTCCTAATTTAGACTTTTAGAAGTAGTTTGAACCTGTTTAAGACCACCGTGAATGTCGGTGTAATCCTGAAGTGGCATAAAGGGAAAACATTTAACATTAATCAGATTTCGTAATTGAACAACAGAGGATTTTGTTTCAATGGGAATAAAAGATAGAATAAAAATGAAAACATAGTCTAATCATAGCAGCAAGTAAATAATAATTTTCTTCTTTTTTTTTTTTCAATCAACAATGTGTAAAAAATGATTAAACTTTTCTACATCACAACGAGGGGAATTATAAAAAAAAAAAGTCTAATCATAGCAGCAAGTAAATAATTATAGATCTGTCTTTTTTTTAATTTATCTATTAATTTATTTTTATATTTCTATTTTTGTATTTTTTCAAATTCTTGTATTATCAATGGGGCATATTTTTTGCGCAGGAGCCACTGTTGCGTTAAAGGGTGTGTCCGGGTCCCTCCCTGTATGATAATGAGGGATCCACCCATACCAGCGGTCCGTCTGAAGTCACGCCTCTTCCTGGTGAACTCCGCCCAGAGCTCGTACTGCCCCTTGTGGTGGCACAGAGTCTAAATGTGGGACAGATTATTGTTATGCACCAGTTTGTCGTTTTCTATGGCGTATGACCGAGGTGAGAGAGCGGCGAGGTGCAGCGGGCGGGCCGTCTGAATGTGGGTTTACAGCGTTTGCAATGGCTCAGCACAAACACTGGCCCATTAAAGGCGAGGGTCCCCGGGCCACGCGCCAGAGCAGGATCAACAACACGTTTAACGGCAGCTCTGGGCATAATGCAAAAAGCGCTGTTAAATTTTAATCCACATCGCGGCCCGACTGTAAGTGCCTCCAAATGAGTGATAAAAACAGTAAAGGGTTGTGTGTTCGTATGCCAGTCATTAGTCCATTCGTATGCCACAACCGCATTCAAACATGGCCGGTTCAAATCAGATAACTAGTACAATCAGATATCGAAAATACTTCGCGAAACAAATGTGAAAACAACTCTCTTTAACTTTTTCGCGTTTGTTTTTCTCTTTTCCACATTCGTTTGCTCCTTTTTTGGCATCGTTTTCCTTGTCAAAACAGTCAGCGGGAAATCAGATTACTCACATCAGAAGCAACTGTTTGCACGTCGTTTCAAAAGTCTGATTGTCTCTGCGTTTGACCCGTTCAGCGCAGCGCTTGGACCTCTCAGATCTGGAAAGTCCAGACACAGAACACAGTCTGTACCAGTGTATAACGACTGCAGGAACAAAGACGCCTTTTATGATGAACAATTAGTTCGTTTTGTATTTAATTAAGGGGTTATTCTTTTGTTCGTTATGAATTAGGTCTTTGTTCATGCTTTATTAAGGATAATTAAGGTAAACTGTTAATATTCAGTCTCATCTTTTACCCACCATGTTTGAATTTGTCCATTCACTTCCGTCTTGTCTTATTTCGCCCGGTTTTTGATGCACATTGTGATCTACAGTGCAAAAACACTACATTATTAGACACTTCATTATAATGCCGTTCATTTATTATCATCTTGAGTTGGTTTTTTTCTCATCGCTCCTTTTTTAACGACTCCTTCGGCTCTGCTCCCGTTGAGGATTTCCTCTGTGGCTCTGCAGGCTCCCCCGGGGGCCCCGACCTCCACTTTAGGAACCTCTGCTTTTAAATCTCCTTCTGAGCTCAGGAGAATGGTCTTTGCTCCTCACAGAGCTGCTCTAACCCGGGTCTCAATCCCGAGATGGAGGGAACGTGCTACACTGCACAAACGGTCTCCATCGTCACTGAAAATGATTTGAATTCAAAATATCTTGTAAATAATTAGACTTTTATCAAGAGGCGTGTTTTGATGGATTATTTCAAACATAAATATTAATCTCTGCTCCTCATTTGACATTGCAATATCAACTTCTAGAACATGTTTTCCTCATGTTCCTTTTTTGCAGTGTTTAAAGTGTCTTTAAAGCTCGTCTCGCTGGCGCCCCCTTCATTATTGACGCTCGTAGCTATACTTTGTCTGCACATCTCCTGCTTTTCCTTTTAGCTTCCCAACGTGTAAAAAACATGCTCCATTCTCTGTCTGGAGAAGGCGTAAGAACTACAGGGATTTGGATTCAGGTGTTTTTGGGGGTAAAAAACACTGGAGAATCCTCTTTGGTGAGAACATGACACGACTGGGGAGCCAAAAGGAGTTGAAGTGGAGTTCACGGTGGTTCAGGCACACGTTTGGTAATGCGGCAGGTTTAGAAGAATCAGGTGAAACTTCGGTCACAACGTTCTCGCAAAAGGCACTTTGAATCTTTTAGTTGTTGAACTCCTGAGCATTTGAGGAGAAGAACATCATCTTCTGCTGTCTATTTGACGTACGCGGGGCCGCTGCGAGCCATTTGGGTGGGTGCCCTAAGCAGAAATCCCCAGTGGTGCCCCCTAACCCACTTCCAACGTGTAAATAAAATGTGGGTTTGATGTCGGTAACACGACCTTTAGGTGATTGTAGGAGCTGTTTGTGGATTCAGTGGTTCCTCCTTGTGCGTTTGTGATTGTGCTCATGTGGTGTGACCTGCGGTGTCTGGGGGGGCACTGTGGGGGTTTGTCGGTTAGGGAGCGCACTCACCTGCTGCGTGTGTGTGGCTTGGATCATGGCGGCGGGTGAGAATGGGGAGACACGTTCTGTTGACAGTCTTCTACCGTCTCATATCGCCATCTCGTGACAGATTTGCACGTTTGTGGTCTCGTTTGTTTTGTAGTAACGATAAGTGCATTTGTTTTGCATTTGAAGCAATAAACTGACCAACATGTGCAATTGTTCTTCAGTGTTTAGACCCCTTTGTTTTGGCCTGCCGCCGCGTTTTGGATTTTGCTTCGATTCCTACGCCGCAACAGTGATTATTTCTGAAGTAATTTATACACATTGCATAAATCACAATCCTGAATCGGGTCTGGGGGCCGTCAAGCAAGACATTTTCAACAAAAATCAAATAATTTTCTGTATTCTGGTGCATTTTAGATGTAATATTTTTTGCAACTCATTACTCAGTTTATTGTGACGGCCCCACAGCCCCTAAATGTCCCTGCTCCTCCCCTGTTTTTCCAGTGCACATCTTCAACTCAGAGTAGGCTTCCTTTAGACTCCTTTTTTAATTGCAAAAGAGAAAAATTAAGCTTATTATGTCATTCAGTCCAAACTGCCGGGTTGGTGCCCCTAAAGTACTTGTGTTGGTCTGGTGCCCCTAAAGTACTTATGTTGATTTGGTGCCCCTAAAGAACTTGTGTTGATTTGGTGCCCCTAAAGAACTTGTGTTGATTTGGTGCCCCTAAAGTACTTATGTTGATTTGGTGCCCCTAAAGTACTTGTGTTGATTTGGTGCCCCTAAAGTACTTGTGTTGATTTGGTGCCCCTAAAGAACTTGTGTTGATTTGGTGCCCCTAAAGAACTTGTGCTGGGTTGGTGCCCCTAAAGTACTTGTGCTGGGTTGGTGCCCCTAAAGTACTTGTGCTGGGTTGGTGCCCCTAAAGTACTTGTGCTGGGTTGGTGCCCCTAAAGTACTTGTGCTGGGTTGATGCCCCTCCACACTACACGTCATGCACATAATGCGAGCGGCAGCACCGGACTTACATTTGAAAGGGCCGCATTTGTCCCCCGGGTCGTTACTTAGATGTCCCTGGTTTAGAGTGAACTGTTGTTGGGTTCAGGTCATTTGGGGGCACCACAGAGAGGCCGACACGCCGCATTCCACCTGAGTTCAATCACAGACCGCTGGAAAACTGAGGACGTATAACAAAACATTTAAATTATCCAGACAAATACTGAATACTCAGTACTCCTCACGATACTCCAGCACAGTTCCATTTACCGCGGCTCGTCTTGCGTTTTGCAGGTTTACGTTTCTTCGCCGCTTCGAGTCGCTCAGAGGAAACCACGAGAGACTGTGAGTTCACGTCCAAATAACTCTGTTTTTCTGGGTTCTGATCCTGTGTGTGAAGAGTTCCTCCTGTAAAACACGTTCAGCTACTGCGAAATATTTGGAGAAAAGTATTCACAATTTTGTATTCAGTTTTATTTTGTCTGTAAAGGGATTTTCAATTTCCGGAACATTAACAGTGCAATTAAACACACAAAATATGGACTGAACTGGTGAATGTTCCTCTGGTGTTGGGTTAGTTTCATATTTCAGTCTTAAACGTTCCACTCTCTCTCTCTCTCTCTCCCTCCCTCTCTCTCTCTCTCTCTCTCTCTCTCTCTCTCCCTCCTTCCTCTCGGACCACCAACTGCTCTCTCTGCATGTCCCCTCTTCCACACGCTCCCATTTCTAATCCTCACCAGCCACTCTTCTCTGTCTCTCTGTCTTATTTCCTATCCCTCTTTTCTCTTCAGCCTTCGTGTTCTCTCTCTCCACCCCCTTTCTCTCTCTCACCTTTTCCTCCTCTTCTCTCCCCCCTCTTCCACTGTATTTCTCCCTCTTTTGCTCTCTAACACTCCTCCTCCTCCTGTTACACCTCCCCTCTTCTCTCTTCTTCTTTACTCTTCCACTCTATGTTCTCCTCTTTTGCTCTCTCTTTCTCTCTCTCTTTCTCTCTCTCTCACTTAACTCCCGTGCTCGTTCTCTCTCTCTCTTCCTCTCTCCGCCTTGCTCTCTCTCTCTCATCTATCCTCCCTTTTTTCTCTTTCCCACTCTTTGTCTCCTCCCCCTCCTCCTCTTTGCTTCTCTCTTTCTCTCTCTCCTCACTTACCCCGACTATCCCAGGTTTTTCTCCTTATCCTCCCTCTCTACCCTTCCGCTCCTCCTTTTCTCCCCCCTCTTCTCTCTGTCTCTCTCTCTACCTCTCTCCTCCTCTTCTCTTTCGATCTTCTCTACATCACCCCTCTCTCCCTGCCCTCTTTTATCCCCCCCCCCTGTTCTCTCTTCACCTCTCTCACCCCTCCCTTTCCCCTCTTTCTCTCCCCCCAGCCTCTTCTCTTGCTCCTCTCTCTCTCATTTCTCTTCCTCCTCTCTGTCTCCTCTTTCTGCTCTCTTCTCACTTAACTCCTCTTCATTTCTCTCTATCCTCCCTCCTTTTCTCCCCCCTCTTCTCTCTCTCTCTCTCTCCCCCTCTCCTCTTTTTATGTGACGTGCAGACTTAATGCACTGTTCCTTGACATCACATATATATTATGCAAGGCGTTTCTTTTTCTTTTTCCTCCCGTCTCTCTCTCTCCCTCCGCTCGCTCTCTGATCATTTGAGCATGTCATCAAATAAATTAAATAAATAAATACATAAAAAAACCCACCACATAAACAGGACCGCTTTTAAATGACCTCTTATGAGCTTGCATCAGAACGAGACGACGCGGTTGTTTGTGCAGAAAAATGTACTTTAAAGAGCTTTTTGTTCTAAACTCTCAACCGAATCTGTATTGTTGCTGTGGAAGTTGCCTGTTCTCCCCTCCTCTCGCCCTATCTCCCCTCTCGCCCCCTCTCTCCCCCAACCCTTTTCCCTTGCCCCCTCTCTCCCCCCTCTCTCCCCTCTCCCCCTCTCTTCCCCCACCCCTCCTTCCCTCTCTCCCCCCCTCTCCCTCTTCTCCTCTCCCCTCTCTCCCCATGCTGCCCCCTCTCTTTCCCATTCCCCGCCCTCCCCTCTCTCCCCTCTTCCCCCCTTCTCCCCATCCCCCCCTCTCTATCCCCCTCTCTCGCCCCCTCCCCATCTCTCCTCTCTCCCCCCATCTCTCCCCCTCTCTCTCCCCCTCTCTCCCATCCCCTCTCTCCCCCTCTCTCCCCTCTCCCCCTCTGCTCCCCCTCTCTCTCCCCATACCCCCGCCTTCTTCACCCTCCGTCTCTTCCCCATCTCCCCCCTCTCGATCCCCACCCCCCGCCTCCCCTCATATCTCGCTCGCACACACACGGGGAGGGGGAGCCGTCCGTCTGTACACGCCCTGTTTGATGTCACTGTTGTGTTTATCTGCACTTCTTACCGTTTTCCTGCTAATTTCGACGTGCCGTTATCGCCTTCTCGACGGCCGCTCGCGTCCCGTTTGCACAAAGGGAATCAGATAATCCGGAATGTAATCCGAAATGTAATCCGAAATGTAATCCCGCAGATTATAAGAGGAAAGGTTGTACACGACGCGGGCGATAAATCACGTTCAGGTTGTAAATATTGAGAGGTCGGCGGCGCAAAGCCGACGGGGAGCGACGGCACGCGGCTCATTTGCATAAGGCGGCCCCTCTAATTACGGCGCAAACGCGACACGTTTCGCGCCGTAAATGGGAACAAATCATCTGGAGTGAGTCGAATTAGAGTCGGGATATTATCGAGTGAAATGTGTGTCTGTTTTGAAAGGAAAATGACGAAACGTTGGAATCGGGCTAATTACATTAGCGACGAAGTGCATTATTGATCTGCATTGAACCGACGCCTCGAAACCATTATCAAAAGACACAATTCTGCAAGTCGCTTATCGGTAAACCGGTCGATCGTGTCTGAGTCGACCAACATTTTCATTAGTTCATTTTAACAAGTTATTTCATTGGTCTTGTCCAGGGGTGTCATTTTGGGCCGCGGGCCGTATTTTGACGCTCACGCTGGGTTCGCGGGCCAAACATAACGTAAAAAAGAAAAGAATAAAACATAAGAAATAAAATCGCTTGATATAGCCTAGAAATAGTTCTTTTCACTGTGTCACAAACCTGCAGCAGGTGAAAGAGTGAGTCCGTATTCATGCAGCAGCAGGAACTTGGACTTGTGATGTGAGTTCTTGTGTTAAATGTTGAAATCACAGACAAGTTTCTGTTGCTGCTCAAACTCAATCTGAGCACACTATTTGTGAGATGAAACTCTTCATGTAGAGAATGAAATGAGCTCATTGTGTTTGTGTTTACATTAGTGTGGACACGGTCAGAGCTCAGAGCTTCACTCTGTCATGTTCAGACTTTATCACACTCTGACCTGTGTTTTCACCTGATCTGTCCAGGTTTGCACTGGTCTGGATGTTCTCCTCACAGAAGTTTGTTTTCTTGTTGTTAGCTCCACATTAGCTCCACATTAGCTCCACATTAGCTCCACGTTAGCTCCACGTTAGCGCCGCTTGTAGCACAGCTCTAACGTCCACAAAACCGCCTCCTTTCTTTCTTCCTCGTGTTTCCCAAAACCACACGTCTTTTTCCCCGCTCAGAACTCTGCTCAAGTCACTTCTCAGCCCTCTGCACTCGCTCCGGCAGCACACGCAGCAGCACTGAGCAGCGGGCGGAGGGGTGGCTGCTGTAAAGGACTGTGGGACTTGTAGTCTATTGGAAATGAGTAAATATAAATTAGAAATGTTTTGCGGGACGTCCGGGGGTCCGCATGTTTGACACCCCTGGTCTCGGGCTACTGCACCATGTGACTACATTTACTGAGACAGGTGAGAGACAGCGGTGATGACAGAGATGTTCACAAGTCCAAGGCAAGTAGTTAATCTGCGTAGTTCAATCAAAGTATGTTCTTCTTCCTCTACATTGGCGATATGCGTAAAACTGGATCGATTTAAAGTCGTTTTGGAGCAAAATTGTGATTCGAAATGTGCAAAATCTCAAACAGTGAATGATTTAAATGTAATCGCCGCTTTTGGGACGAGCTATTTACAACCAATTCAAAGTTCGATTTAGTCTTGCAACCCAACGGAAATAAAACACACAGAAGAGGAAAGTGCAACCCACTCTGGTGAGCATCTCTGAGCCACTCTGGCATGTGTAAAAGTGCTCCCCCCCCCTCCTGGACGTGGGCGCCTCGTCTCCCCCCGCGTCGGGCCCGTGGCGATGGAGCTTCAGGGGAGGGGCAGGCCGGTGTCTGTCGGGGGCCGTTTGATGTTCCTCTCTGCGTAGTCTGTGTGCCGCGGCTGAATGAGGAGTGCGGAGCCTGCACGACTACCGCAACTACCGCCACCGCTGCTAACGCTGCCTCCGCTGCTTCCATGTGGGTGGTGCGCGAAGACAGAGGGGGGAGAATGAGCCGGAATCAAACGCGAAATATTCAGGGAGATAGTCGTGTGTGCGGTTCTTGTGCTGCAGCGCGCGCACACACACAAACATACAGTAATTCCCACCGTTGTGTTGTGGTGGTCTGTTAATTGCATTTGCATGTTTAAAAAAAAAAGAAGACAGTTAATTTGAATGTAATTGTAGTTTATAATGGGACACATGTACTGCATAATGGACATTTTGTAAGGATTATTGTGAGGGGAAAAAACGTCACAAAACGCCCAAAACGACAGTAAAATTCCTTATATTTTCTTGACACGTTCCAGCTCCTGCATATGTGACCCGCTTTGTGAAATCAAACTTTCTGAAGGATTCATTTGACAAGATAACAAGGCGTTTTTGACTAAAGTCGTCGCATTTCTTTTAATTTATCATGTTTTTTTGGTTCTTACGATTGCGTTGTGACCGGAATGATCACGATTGTCGATTCACCGAGTAATCTTGACATCATTGGAGCGTAGCTATAAGACGTCGTTCTCTCTTCAAAAGGAACGGTTTGTTTCATGGATCTTGTTTACGAGCTCGTCTTCTCTGCTCCTGCAAATATTAGATTTGTGCGAAAAAATAAAAGAGAAAATGATTCAAAATTAATTAATTCTGCAAATTAGATCAATGTTGTCGATACTGAAGCAGAACTAACCAGGTCCAAGACTACATAGGCAACTAACCAGGTCCAAGACTAACCCAGAATCAAACCAGGTCTGAACCAGGTCCAAATCAGGTCTCATGCAAAAAACTAAGCCAGCACCAAACCAGATTTGAACGAGTACTAACCCAGAATTAAACCAGAAAACAAGAAAAATATATATATTCTTATGCTTTTGAGATTGGTCGCGGGCCAGATGAGGTCGTTTGGTGGGCCTGATCTGGCCCCCGGGCCTTACGTTGAACAGCCCTGCCATAGACCATCACCAGACTGAGCATTTCTCCCTCAAATCATCACAAGTGCGCGCTGACATTCGCCTGCCGGGGGAAAGGGGGCTTTTGTTTATTTCCCCATGGTCATTCCATCTGCTGCCAGTAGGTGGAGCGCTAGCACAAACCCTTTAAAAGAATGTGATCTTTCCTTTTGAATATGCTTCTAACGTCACCATCTGGGCCTCATGACACCCTGGAATCTGAAGGACACAGAAAACACAATTATGACTCACTGATGTGGTTACAGCATTTGCATATTTAAAGTAATTTCATTCATCTGTATTTATTTGATTAATTTAATGCAATCATAGCAATATTATCGTTCCGTGGATTTCAGACGACATTTAATGCTTTTTTTTGGTTTTCATTTTTTATGCAAATGATGAAGAATAGTGGCTCGACGGAGAGAAACCACTCATTCTGCAGAAAATAACGAAGAACCACGCCTCTTTACAGAACCATTGTCATGTTTTGTGTTCCTTCATGTTGGTTTTAATGGTGTTTTAATGGTCTTACATCAGGTACATTCAGGTTGAAGGTGACTGTAGTCATTTCAGGCACAATGGGCCGTGGACAACAGCCTAAAGACGACTCCCACGTTCATACGCAGGACTCAGAATACAATCATGTGTTTGAGGGGAAAATGCAAATATTCTCAAAACATCGGAATAACTGTATTTGTCATTTAGTCGTTGCATTTGATTCTAAACGAATCCATTTCCTGGATAATCCGAGCTTATCCAGATTTCTACAGCTTTCGATCAATCGGAATCGTTAGAATAGTTATTACGTTTCCAGTTGACTATTTCGTCGGCCGTCAAAACACGGACGCGCCCGGCGGCTCTGCGGTTCAGCTCCTCCCCCTTCCCTGTGTGCGCGTGGGCGGAGTTTTCTGGAGTTAGTCACCTGCTGCTCAAGCTCAGCCTTCTTGGTTCTGCAGCCAACACGACCGAATGTTACAAGAAGTTATGGGAAAGCTTCAAGAATGATCTGCTGACATGTAACAACGTGTACAATAGGCTCCTCCCCCCTGCATGTCAGTGGGAGGTCAATAAAACTTAGGAATCACATGCTGCTGACCTTGCTGCCTCGTCTCCACCACAGCCAAGCCCACCTGTGTCGATTGAGGGGCCCATGACAACGCTCTCTCCCGAGCTAATATTCCAGCCAAGCCCATCGAGTTTCCCAGGGAAGTTAATGCTCTTAATGGTCGGCCCTTGGGCAAGATGACTCCACGCACAGTCCCTCTAGTTGGAGTCGTTCACATTGTTTAAAATTGGCCGTTCCCTCCAGTGTAAAGTCCTAGTCCTCCTGATCCGCCTACTGTTCTCAAAGGATATCACGATCTCGGTGAGGCATTCATGTCACTTCCTCCTCATCGACCCTATGACCTTCGACTGCTGCCTGGACCTCCCCTGTCGTCCAGTGGGCTCTGTAAATGATCTCGCCGGTGCACGGGAGGCCATCGAACTTCACAAAAAAGGCTCCTTTGCGGCTGGTTTGATTCGCCCTTCTTCGTCGCCGCATTGGTTACCGTGGTCCAGATGAAAGCGCAATAAAAGATGGACATCACTTCTTGCCATTGACGCAGCTTTTGAGCCACTTCATCGAGCCACTATATTGACTGAGCTTGATCTCCAAAATGCATAATCTTGTGCGTATTCTCCAACAGCATGTTACGCTCCCTTTGGACAGTTCGAAGACCTGGTCATGCTGTTTGGCCTTGGCTCGCGTCCGTGATGTTCTTGGAGATGTGCTAAACAAGTTTGTTCACGCCCTCATTTTCTTCCAAAGATTTCAATCAACACGTTCAAACATGTGCGACTAGTGCTGCAGCGCCTTCGAGGAAAAACAAGCTTTTTCTCGAGGTTGAAAAATGTCACGCTGAATTTTCTCGGTTCCGTGGTCGAGCAGGACAAGTAACACCAGATCCTGCTCAAGTGAAGGCGGTGGCAGAGGGGTCCGGACCAGAATCTCATGAAAAGCTCCAACTCTTTCTGGGTTTTGCACATTTCTGTGGCAGATTCATCATCACACTGAGCAGTAAAGCGGCCCCTCGAGCACTTTTTTGTCTCTGCACCTGTATTGGCCCATCCCGATCCCTCTAAGCGGAGGTTGATGCGTCAGACACTGGGGTAGGTCCGGTCTTGTCCCGACGTTCATCCGAAGACTCAAAAGAGAGACCCTTCGTGCCTTTTTCTCCTGTCGTTTCTCGCCAGCGTAAAGGCATTATGACACGAGCAACAGAGCGCTCCTGAGGGTGGTCCGGGCCCTTCAGGAACAGAGACATTGGCTTGAAGCTGCTGGACAGCCTTTTGTATTTTGGACGGACCGCGAAAATCCCTCCGGCGCCGTTCGGCCCAGAGACGGTGGGCTCGCTTCCTTGTAAGATTGGACTTCACACTCACAAACCGCCCGTCTCGTCAATCTGCGGCTGACCACCCAGAAACTCTGCCAGCGTTAAAAAGGCAAGACTAAAAACAGCCTTTCTTTACATCCTGGCATTTCTTCCGACGTACGACGCTTTAAAGGAACGATAAGGCTGCAACTAACGGTCGTCTAGGCAACTCATCAGCGATGCTTTCTGTTGCACATCAAGACTTTCAGAATACATTTTCAACCAAATGAAAGACAAGAAGTCCAGTCGTTCTGCAACATGTTCTACGCTACAGGAGCTGAGGGGGTCCGCGCTCCGTTCGGGCCGTCGCCGGGAACACGGGGTCCACACTTCTGAGACCCACGGCTTCACGAGCGAGAATATTCATGACGAGAGTGTATTATTGATACAACTCAGAAAACAGTCATTCTTTTTTAACATTTTGATTCGATAACGCCACTGCCTTTGTGCGTGTTTACAGACTCTGTCGTCCAGGCAACGATGACGACAATCAGAATACGACTGTGATTATTTTTCCCGTCGACTAGTCATGATTAGTCCATTATTAACTGCTGCAGAACAACATCTATTTTGGTGCACTATTCTGCAGTCAGAACCCACCCTCTCCTCCTCTCCTCTCCTCCTTTCCTTTCCTCCTTTCCTTTCCTCCTTTCCTTTCCTCCTTTCCTTTCCTCCTTTCCTTTCCTTTCCACTCCCACTCCCACCTCGCGACTCCAGGGAATCGTAGCATGTTCATTATTCTTCCTAAAAGAGCCATTAAAATTTCATCAGTGCAACACAATCTGCGGCTGCGGCTGCGGCTGCGTGGCACTGCGTGGCTGCGCGGGCGGTTTTTGTGACAGAGAGAGAGAGAGAGAGAAGGCACAGCTGAATGAATCCCAAAGCCCTCCCCTTTCCCCTCGCTCTCCCCCCTCGCCCCTCTCTCTCTCTCTCTCTCTCGCTCCATCCTCCCTCCCTCTCCCTCCACGCCTCTTCTCTCCTCTCCTCTCTTCCTCTTCTCCTTCTCTCCTCGTCTTTCTCCGGCGGCGGCTGCGAGAGATGCTAAAGCGGCTCCGGTGATGCGAGCCAGGCACACCCCTCCCTTGCCTTTTACTACGACTATTTCTACTACTACTACGACTACTACTTCTACTTCTGCGACTGCTGCCGCCGCCGCCGCCGCCGCTTTTCCCTCGAAGGCGCCGGAGTCGATTTCCTCGGGCAAAATAGTGCGGACTACGTTCGGAGGCTCCATGTGGATTTTGTTTCCTCGCAGCGACCGGATACTACTTGACGACTTGGATTCATGTGGAGTGTTCGAAGGTTCGTAATCGCGCCGTTTGCACATTTCCCAGGACGTTTTCGCCGGCACGTTTGTGAAGGAATGCGGTGTTTGTTTTTACGCTGACTGGAATTGAAGTTTTTTTTGGTTTTTTTTAGGGCTGTAAACGAAATGGGATTGAAAAAGCAAGGTTTTTCTAGACAATTGTTGGTAACATTTTAACTGCACGTTTATAAAGCATGAACACAGGCTTAATCCCGACTTAATTAACACCCCGACTCCTTAATTAAGTAGTTACTAAGCCTGAATAATGAATTTGTTGTCATGAATTAAATATGTGTCCATGCTTTATGAAGGAGACGAGTTGACAGTCACTTTTGTTTGTCATTTTCTAAAAAAGAATGCAGCGTGAACAAAATGGTCCTGAAAAATGGATGGTTTTCTGAAGGTTTCACATTTTAGACCAACATTTTGTAACTCAATTTCAAATGGATTCAAGTGGAATTGGCCAAACGTATGATTTGAACGTTTGTGAGAATGTCTCTTTTTACATTTCTAGATCATTTCTTGACAAGACGTGACACTCGAGGCAACGAACAAAGACTTAAATCATAATTCATAGTTTATTAAGAAGAATTCAAGCTTATTAGTTACTTAATGAACACCCTGAATACTAAGTTGAGTTGTGACTGAGCCTGACTCGTTCTTAATAAACGATTTGTTGTCATGAATTTGATGCATTTGCTCATTTTCCATTGCTAAGTTGTAAAGTTAGATTCAATTTTTTGTAATTTTATAAAGGAACGCAACGATTTTCTTATGGTTCTTCTTATGGTTCTCTTAAATGTTGGAGCTTGAAGGTTTGTGAGGTTTTGAACATTTCTTTTATAGCAATGAACGTTTTTTTTGGTGTTTTTTTTAGGGCTGCTGCTGAGGAAACAGAATATAGAATACGTTTAACAATTAGTTAAACCCACGCACTTTTTCCTACTTTAAAGAAATCAGAAATATCAGAAATATCCACATAATTTAGACTGTTTGTCTCCAGAATATTATATGAATAATAGTCTTTGTGAGGATTATTCTGGGCCAAACGTCGATGGACATTTCCGGTCGTGTTTTAAGGTGAACTCGAGGGAAAGTGTGTGGGTTTTTGAACAGGTTTGAGGTGTAAAACACAATAAAAAAATAAAAAATGTAGAGCACATTTTCTCCTCGACAGTGAGAGACGCGGGAGCACGAGGAGCAGATGGAAATTCGGGGCTTGTTGTTTCTTGATCAAAGTGGCGGGAATCAAAGCGGCGTCACGTGACCCTCCTGTAGAAGACGACGCGGAATGAGCCGTCAGCGCGCGGAAAAAAATACAAATAAAATAAAAAAACAGACACGAGTGATAGAGTTTTTGGGAGAAACTGCGGAAAATTCAGAGTTTTTTTGAAACGTTTCGGACAATTTTGAACCATTTTTTCAATTTTTTTTTGCTGTTTTGGGCTGAAATTGTGTAAAAAGTGAGGCAGATATTTGTGTAATAATTGGTCATCTTTATTTATAATTTAGTTGAAGCTAAATCTTGAAGCGAACGAAATGTAGAAATATTGTGTTGCAGTTGTTTTTAAGATGCACAAAATGTAATAAAAAAAAAAATCATAATAATATCAACAATTTAAACAATATTTTGAGAAAAGTTTCAAAACAATTTTGTTTTTTAAGAATATAACTTTTGTGGTTAATTGTACAGTCGCACCGCTTTGAAATGTTACGCCTCAAATGTTCCGCGGTATGGCATTACACGTTTTTACTTTCGCCGAGACGGAAACGGCGCCGTGTTACGCCGTGTCAGGTCTGCGGAGAGGTGAGCACGTGTGAGGTGTTTCTGGGCAGAACACACGGATCACTTTAATGCCGTACTGTGGGGCAAAGCCGCGTCGCATTACCATGACGACGACAACGACAACAACGATGGATCGTAAGAATACAGACTATTGAAACGTTCGACGACGATTTCAATGGAGAAACTGGGACGAACCAAAGAATATCACAAAATAGGACAAATTAGAAGAAGTTTGTCAAAGTCAAACCGTCAGATCCACATGTAATTGGAGATAACGACGGATAATTAGCATGTTTTACTTTACAAATACTCAGAAATGGCGGCGCACACACTAGCTTTTCATTTTATCCACCGATATATGACATACTTTACCCCAAATGAAAAACAAATGACATTTTTTTTTAAACGTTATGTTTTTCACCGTCTGTTATAGAAAAACAAACTAACTGACATTTCCGCCCTGAGAATGAACGTGAAACGACTTAAGCGCATTACCGTTTGCGTCTGTCGGTTGATCGCCGTAGCTGTTGTGACACGTCGACGTTTTGGCTTCCAGGTGTCAAAAGTGTCGTTGCCGTAGCGTCGTCCGTGTTTCACTTGTTGAATACGTCGCTCCCTTTGAGTCGTCCGTTTGCGGACTCGGCGACGGCCTTATCTCCCGCCGCGGCGTGCCGAGCGCGTCTCATTAGTGCCGCTTTCCCGCACCGCTCGGCCGCTCGGGGGGGAAAACCCTTCGGCTCGGGAATCCGCCGCGCGCCTTCCCGCATGTGGCCGTGTGCGCGCGCCACGCCAGAAGGATTCCGCGGGCTCTCAGGTGGATCTGACGCCGCTAATTGTGTCCTAATTGGGTTTCCGTACGCCGCGGAGAGGGCTGAGGTTTCCGAGCAGAGCGGGGATCAAGCGGCGACGTCAGCGCTAAGCAGATGAGAGGAAGCGATGGAGCTGATTGTTAAACCTTGATCGTATTAATTTTTTGATGATGGATGTGCTGTGGGCGGCTTTTGGACGCCAGTTTTAGCCATATGTACACGTCTTTGTTCATTTCAATTAGTAAATGTTTTGATTTCCCCTGTTATAAGTTGTTAAAGCTGCGTAAAGATCATTAACTCACACATACTGACACATTTAGCGACATTAAATTGACTTTTTCTGAGCTTTTAATCAGGTTAAAACATTGCCAACTCTTCAAAAACATGCCGTCTTCTTCTTCTTTGGCGTTTTATTACGTTACCGCAACCTACTGTAGTTGTACGTCTTCAAAGAATGTGTTTTACGCTATACTGTGAAAAAACAGAAAGCGATATTTTTGTTTTCTATAATCCATTCTTCTCTGTTCATTCTTTGAGCCTCACAAAAACTCCCCGTTTCAAAGTTCATACGTTTGCAAGGTCAAATGTAGAGATCTGGTGCTGTTTGTAGGTCCGTGGATCATCTCCAGACTCGTTCTGAGCATTTCTGCCACAAATCGCCGTCATCACAACGGCGTCGCTCCTGTATATGGCCCTCTGCGGCCAGTAGATGGAGTGCTACCACCGCATCTGACGAGGGAGCGCCGTACGGGAAAAGCGTGTGGTTCTAAAAACATGAGACGCCAAAGCAAAGAGTCTCAAGAGTCATATGTGTCCTGTAGAGCATTCAATCTGTGGAAAACCCACAATAAAGAGCTTGGTAATATTATTTTTCGGGATGAGGGCGTGTCTAATGTGTGAGCGAGGTCCACGCTGCTCCTTTTATCGCGCACTAGAGCTTCAGATTTAAGTAATTACGTCCGGCTTTTTAGATGTAAAAGCAAAAGTCTGAGGTTTCGATCGCGGCGTCGAGTGTGCGCTGTCGTCGTGGCGATGGGCAAGACACATCGCCCGACCTCGGCATGTGTCGTCGAGTTGGTTGTGGAGGTTATGCAGATGACGCTTGAACACTTAGGACATTGTAGCAGCGTGTGGGTCAAAACACTAATGATACACATAAAAGGCTCACATTTATGCGGATCCGGTTGATGACACTTTCCTCCTTAAATCAGATGTTTCCGTGTCTGTGCGTCGAGGAAATGAATTGTTGTTCGGCGAGTTGAAGTGTCCTTTATCTCCCCCCGCTTTTAGCAAACAAGCAAAAGGAGCAACGCCCGAGAAACTACTACATTTTCTTTCCCCAAGTTAATTTTAGCAGCCAAAAATAACACATTTTGTCCCTCGTTTTGTCCTTCGCTGCCATTGAATTCATTTTTTACTTTATATTACATATTTTTGAATGAATGCAAAACCTCTATTGATTTCCACACCTGTATCGCTGTAAGTTATGATTACATTTGTGAAAAAGATGTGTGTGTGTGTGTGTGTGTGTTTGCTGCTTAGACTATTAAAAAGAAAAATCATTCATCATTTGTTGTTTGGATTATTTTTCACATAAATCCATATTTTTCATAGGTTTCTATAATTGCTGTTGCTTTTCGGAGCTCCACTGCTTCAATGCCAATCGCAGAACGTCGAATGTCTTTTCTTTAAAAACGTGCTCGGCTGATGTGTTCCGGACTAACTCTTCCTCTTAACACGCGTTGTTTAATTTGGACGAGCGCCGTTTAAAAGATCTGGATCGTGGCGGCGACGTTGGAACATAAAACATTTCCAGAATTCCCGTTCCGCCGTTATCGTTCGCAACACACGGTTTTCATTGGCCGCTGCCTCGCCGTGGAATAAACCACACGAGCTCGACAGGTTCCAAATGGACGGAGCAGATTTAGGTGCAGGTTTGGGGTGAGGGGCGAGCGCGGGGGGGAGCGGGGGAGGGACCGTCTCTGGGTGTGAGTCCACAGCAGTACATCACGCGGCGCCTAATGGAAAAGGAGCGACTTGAAGGGTCCTCTCCAGCCTCCACCTCCATCACTGGGACGTTGAGACGTACCTGTGGCACAATGAGGGGGTCCAAATGTGCGGGCGCTCCCTTCACGAGGACCCCCGCCCTCGTGGGACAAACACCAAGCAACGCCTTTATTTTTAGATCAACAGCATGGTTTCAATTTGAGATATGAGATAAAAGAGGTTTGGATTTTGGTTTGGTTTTGGTTTGGGTTAAGGTTAAGGTTAAGGTCTAGGTTAAGGTTAAGGTTAAGGTTTGGGTTTAGGTTTAGGTTTAGGTTAAGGTTTAGGTTAAAGTTTTGGTTTGGGTTTAGGTTAAGGTCTAGGTTAAGGTTGAGGTCTAGGTTAAGATTAAGGTTTGGGTTTAGGTTAAGATTAAGGTTTGGATTTTGGTTTGGTTTTGGTTTGGGTTTGGGTTAAGGTTTTGCTTTAGGTTAAGGTCTAGGTTAAGGTTAAGGTTTGGGTTTTGAGCAGGCGACACGTGATGTTTTTCACGAGTTTGTCATTTTAGACAGAAACAGTCGTGCGGGCGGGGCACTTGGGACTTCAGCTGCGCTGTACCGTAAAACGCATTGTACAATTACGCGCTAGAATCTTGCTAAATTCCACGTACAAGTACAAAAAAAACCCTTCATATCCAGCCATGGTTAAAACGACTTGAATTCAGAATATTTCGCCGGATTTCAAAGATGATATTTATTCGAAAATGATGGTACTGGTCGTATTGGTCGGTCAATGGCAGCCACATCTCTGCTTACGGAGCCTCAAGGCAGCTGTGGCAACACATCTGAAAATGGAGACTTAGTGGTGCTTAGTATTATTGCAATACATATGAATTTACTGCATTTAAGTATGATTAGAAATATAGCGCAGTCGGAACCACACTTTACAGCTCAGTTTCCATTGTTTTATCAACACGTAGACACATTTAGCCTTGTACGTTTGATGATGTATGCTTTTTCAACCCGTTCATCCATCACCTCCATCACCTCCTGACCCGAGAGACCCTACGGACCCCTCCTCCCCTTCTGCCCCTGTTCATCCGTCCATCCTCCCAAACACCTCCCAGAGAGATCTTAAAATTGTGGAGTCTGAAGCCACTGACCATTTCTTGTGGCGTCGTCGTGTAGTGGCTGCGTTCTGGTAAAATACAAACAAAAATGCTCATACTCCAATGTCAACGTCGATGTAGAATTATGTCAGTAATTTTAGGTTTTACTGGAGAAACGAAATGCAAAGATATGTTAAATGTGATTAATGTTATTGGAAACAAAATAAGAAGTGCAGCCTGCTTTTTTTCATTGTGTAATAAGAATTTTAGAAGAAATATATATCCAATTGGAAAATAAACACATTACGACAATTTATTTTTTTTTTTTTACAACACAATTATATATATTTTTTTCTTCTTTTTATTTTCTTTTATTTCTTTTTTCTTTTTTTCTTTTTTCTCTTTTTTTAAATTCTTTTTTTAAGTAACCAATGGTTTTAGGACAGGTCTGTCTGTTGTTCGGGCTTAATGATGATGATATATTTACTTATTTATTCTTATGTTGCTGTTTATGTACGTCTGTCTGTCATAATTTGTCTCAATCAAAAAAAGAAACAAATACAGCTCTCAAAGATGATTCTGTGTATTTTTAACGACAAGCGAAGCTGCAAATCTGCGCCATCGGCTCTTATATCGACCGACGCTCGCGCGGCACACAGCATCCGCACCGAGGACACGCCCATAGACCCCCGCCCCCTGGTGCTCACAGCGGACTCTGCGGCCGGCTGCGCGTACAGGATTAGAACGTTTTAAGACGCGCGGGCAGCGGCGGCGGCAGGGATCGTTCAACTTCACCGGCGTTTTAGAGCGATTTACAAATGATCCACGGCAGAAGAAAGACGGAGCTTTTTATCGGATTGACAGAGCTCCAGATCGACGAGCGGATTTGCCGTTCTAATTATTATTCATCCGATAATTAAGTAACGCAAGAGAGAGTAGAGTAAAGCTGAATGAACTTTTCTATAAAGTCACGCGCTAAAGGGATTTTCTGGTGTTTATTACATGGACGTGAGTGAATTAGCCTCGGTCATGTACAACAGCTTCATTTCTTCACAATTTTATCAAGACATCATTTTAATTATCTATAACAGTAAACATAATATGTGCAGGGTTTCGTAATGAACTCACAAACATCTCCAGAGACTCTTTGTGATGACATTAGATGGTGGAAAGTGAAGCAGATTTTTTTTGCAGATTTACGGCTTAATCTACTCAATCTAAACGCTATAAAAGCCACTCGGACCAAGGTTTCGTTATTTACGGCTTCATTTAACGACAAAGACAAAACTCCAAAAGCTGCATTTCAGGCTCGTTGCCGTTCATCACCGCGGTTGCTTGACGTCCTCTACAAATCTTTGGCGACGATGTTGGGAAAACGATGTGTTTTTTTTTTTTTGGCGCCGCGACCCGACAACTTGTCTTAAAAGAATAGCACGGACGTCACGGACACGAATACTCACAGATACCGCAAGATGAGCGTTTTACGAGAAGCGCCGCTGGGCCACGCCTCCCTGAGCTCGCCGGGGACGCAAAAAAACCAAAAAAACCCCAAGAAAAACAACGTCACTGCAGCTCCGTTTCCATCGCTTTATCAATACACACGCCGCTAAATGTTATGGTCCGGGCATAAAACGGTCACATTTAGCCTTGGCTGCTTTTTTGGCGTCGGCGCGGGTGATGTATGCCTTGCCAACAGGACGACAACCATTCCTCCCATCACCTCCGCAGCCTCTTGACCCGCAGCGCCCCCCGCCCCCCCCCCCTCCTCCCTGTTGACGCGTCCATCCCCCTTCGCTCCTCCAGCCCGTTACCCAAAGATGATGCATGCGCCGGTCAGTGTCGGCGGCGCTGGTGTATCTATACGGTGATGTAGCGCTCTGCCCACACTCGATAACCGCTCATAGCACCACTGGGTACGCGGGGGAAGGACGGGGGGAGGGGGGCGATGCAGATACGATAGGTTCACGCTTCACATTACAGTCCGAACCGCCCACAGAAGGACAGGTCGGAGCTGTGACTGGTCGAAGTTGCCGTTTGAATGTTTTTATGCTTTTATGCTTTTATTTAACCAGGAGGATCTCGATGAGGGTCAGAATTGTCTTTGGCGAGAGAAACCTGGCCAAGGGTGGCGGCCAATACTGTCAACATAGGACAGAAAATCACACAAGTGTACGAAATATTATATGAAATACAACAAACCATTCTAAATCACAACACTAAATCACACACTGCACTACAGCCAAGCCAAATTTACTTAGTGTACGAATTGTGCTCTACAAATAAACATGCGTTGCCAGATTGGCTGGTTTATGATTGATATCTCTGAAATACATACAGAAACTGGCAGAATGATCAATTTCTTGTCTTTGAGTACAAACGGTGCTGATAGACACATTTGCGCTTCAGAAAGTGGGGTCTACAAAGGCCTGGGTGTGGTCAAGTGAGAGGACTTTTTTTCAAATATGATACGCAAACCCAACAAAATAATGACAAGATTCAGCGTTTGAGAATGTTCCGTTGGGTTACTTCTTTCAAAGACAGTAAATCTCTGATGGAACTGTGGAGAAAAAATTCAGTAATTGCGATTATTATATAATTATGTCTGTGTCAACTCTCATTTGAGTAATAGATTTTTTTAATTTTTTTTTTTCATAAGCGAGCAGCGTAATAGGAACCTGGGGAATTGGCTATATTCAGTTTTATTTATATTTAAACAATATTAAATATTAAATAAAAATAAAAATATTATATTAAATTGTATTTATTTTTTTACATTTATATTCATAACGTGGCCACACAATATTTGCACACACTTTTCCGAACACTTGTAAGAAACAAATAAAAAGAGAAATAAATCCCCTCAGGCAGGACATTACAATTGTTTTATTCTGCGTCTTGTAAAACATCGTCGGCGCGTGAAAATGAGGCCGAGTGAAGTGATTTAGGAAGCATCCGCGGGAGACGGAACGAGCTTCTGGACGCGGCCCGCTGGAGATTATATTTTGTGTGTTGTGTGAAACGCGGGTTCAGCCGGGATTCTTCCTCCGACAGTGTTTTATTCGTGCAGGAGCGAAGCGGCGTGACTTACCCCTGATCGCGCTTTAAACGGAGCGAAATTGAGGCGCGTTCACACCAGTCGTATATCACTTATGCAATTACAAGCGTCGCGGAGCCGTTGGTAATAAAAGTGAGGTTTATGACGCGCGCAGCGGAGGAGAGGGAGAACGGGGGGAGAACGGCGGGAGAACGGGGGAGAACGGGGGAGAACGGGGGGAGAAGAACGGGGGAGAACGGGGGGAGAACGGGGGAGAGCGGGGGAGGAGGAGGTTTGCTGTTTGAAGGATTCTGGGTTTCTATAAGTCCAATTGAATCTGGAGGTGTAAAACTGTAACTCAATCATAGAAGGAGGAGTTTGTGTTCCAGCTACGCTTTGTGGCGACGGAAACGTGGTTAAAAGCAAACAAATGGTACCTTGACGGAAATACAATGGGTCTAAAGCCAAATGTGAGACAGATGTTTTGGTGAAATGAGCTCTGTGTGTGTCAAAATAAGACTGATGGGCGCCGTTTACCTTTATTTATTAGATATTATAAAGCATTTAAGAGGAAAAGCTGATTGGCTGTGCAGTTTTTGGCTGGAGGATTTTAGGTGCAAGTTCTGGGTTGATGATGGAAGGACCGGGCCGTCCTGGGGGTCGAACACAAAAAAGTTAGATATTTAAGTACCGGTACCCATCTTCACATCCACAGTTACCTCAAACGATTATTATATATATATTTTTGACCATCGATTCTTTCTTTGTCTTGTAAATTCCCGGCGTCGGCGAAGATGAAGTATTTGTTGAATACCTTCGAGAAGTGTCACTTTCACCCGAATATATGAAACCTGAATACTTCACGCTTCATAAACTTTCACCTGTGAAGTGCACATGCAGTACACTGTCTTACCACAGCTGCCCCGGGACAGACTGGCAAAGACATGACTGCCATTCTGTGTCAAGAGATTACAACTAATCACAAAATGAACACATCGATGACCACGTTTACGTTCCGTCAATAACCCTTTCATACACGGAATATTATCCATTGAAATAAAAAAAAACATTTAGAAAAAAACAGAATATGTTAATATTAATTTGTGTTCTGCACGAGTTCTATTAGCAAAGAATCTTGATCTTCTGAGCACTTGTCGCATGGGGAAACCACAGATCTACTATATATGATCAGATGCAACACGGCGCCGCACTTTTGGAGCGAGGATGGCACAAGCTCTGGTCAACGGAGTCGAGCCGTTCTGTAGCAGAATAAATACAACACAACCAAACCCAACACCAAAGCGGGTTCATTGACCGCCGTGCTGCTGCTGCTGCTGTTGTCTTCTTCATGCAGGAAGAGGAGGCAGAAATGACGCGCATTAGTGTCACGACGTCGCCCGCGCGAGCCCAGGAGTAAACGGGTAATTCCCATTGTTTCAGAAACCAGAATATTGACCCATAACCCGGAAACTGACCGTACCCGTAGTCATTCGCACATTGGCACTGTTCGTTTGTGAGTTCTGGTATAAAACCTTCACCCACAGCTTCCTTTACATGGATATTTGCACATCTAATATCAATCACCGCGGCACAATTGCTCAGCTCCTTGCCCGTCTGTGCTGTTGCATCCTGGGATACCCTCACCACCTCCAGCGCCCCGATGAATCAGCCTGAACGTCATTACGTGTAATTGAGACCTTTTCCTCTGTTCGACTTGAGTCAGCAGTGTCAGTCTGGAGCCAACACATTCTCTTATCACCCCCACCTCACCCTCTGCCCCCCGCGTCTCCTGCTCGTGACGCCAATCCAACACGGTATCGCCGGATTACGCTTGTGCAACGCGGCGGCAAAGTGCGGAGAATGGGCTTGGCGCGCGCGGGCGGGGGCAGGGGGGGGGGGGAGGGGGATGGGGGGGGCATTAGCGTAATCTGCCGTAATTGGGCGTAATGCGCTTGTGTCGGGATGAATGCCGGAGCGGAGCCGTAAGATTCGGCGTTTCTTTGTCAGAGCTGCTGTCGGGCAAACGCGGGAGGGGAAATATGCCGCGGGAGAGACCGGCTTTGAAAAGGAATTCGGAGAAACAGGAAACGGGAGTCCGGATCCGGCTGGACGCGGTTCAAGTGTTTTCTGACTTCAAACAACAAACATTCTGCATTATTTGTACTTTTCATGGCCACACGTTACTTTATATTTGTGAGGCGTTACCTTAGCGGGCGGTGTCAGCACTCCATCTACTGGCAGTAAATAGAACCGCTATGGGAAATAAACAAAAGCTAGCTTGCCCCGACGTGCTAACGTAGGCACACAGTTGTGACGATTCCAGGTGATGATTGATGGACTGGAAAACAGGACAAAAGACCTCCAGATCTCTAACTTTGGACGTCACAAATCTGGAAAATTTAGGACTGATTTTGTGACGCTCAAAGTAGGAACGGAGAAGATGAGATCGTAAACAGGATTAATGAAGCTAAATAAACTCTCGCTGTGTTTTTGATGAAGAAACACATGGTTAAAAGCACAATAAAGTCCATCATATTTTTCCTTTAAAACTACTTCTTGAACATCATTAAAGATTGTCCAAGTAAGGTTTTTTTTTGTCTTTACTGCTAAAAATGCACCACTTTAATACCAACTCTAACTTGTCCCAAACAAAACTGCAGATGAGACACTTTTGAGACACTTCTGAGACAGTTTTCCCTCTGCCCCGCCCGGGATTCTCTTTGTTTGCGGTCGGCGATAATTAGAACCAGCGACATGTCATTTCATCCCTTTTGTGTGTTTTCAATTGCAATTAGAGCGTGTCATTTTGAGGCCTCTTTCGTGACTTGTAACGCTGCACCTTTTTCCACATCACCGTCAAATGCAACACGCACAGACCTTTGAGACACAACAAACGCAACAGGGATTATACGCGGCAGAGAGCGACAATCACTGTGCCAAGTACATGGCTCTTACTGATCATTTTAACGGATTCTTTTTTGTCGAGTGTTCAGGTAAATGGGGGTCTGTTTTGTCAATTGAAACGACTTACTAACTTGTACTATTGACGGTTATTGATATAAAGATACTCAAACATGCGTCGCATCAACATAAATACAACTTTGAGTGGTTAAATCAGAAGGGAAAACGATCATTAAAAGCTTCTAAAAGTCGATTGTGCATAATAAGATCTCCTGTAATCTTCTGTTCAGCCAAGACCAAATGCTTTTACAACACTTTACAAAGACGTTTGGGTCTGGAACCATATTCTGTGTGCTCGAATTTCGATGGGAGTGATTGACAGGTTAAGAAATCAAAGACACTTAAGGTCCACTTGTGCATGAGGAAGAAAGAGGAAACACATTGTACAGACGGCATGGATGGAAGTCATTTGTTGGACTAAACTGTTTTGTTCTGAATGATACAAGAATATAACCTAACACAGGGCTATTCAACATAAGGCCTGGGGGCCAAATTAGCCCCACCAAGCGATTTAATCCGGCCCACAACCCATCTTTCAAATATTGAATAATGAAATAGAAAATCGTGTTGACTGGTTTCATTCTGGGTTAGCACTTCTTTAGACCTGGTTTGGTCTTGATTTAGCCCTTGTTTAATTCTGCTTTAGACCTGTTTTGATTCTGAGTTAGTCCCGGTTCTGACCCGGTTGGTTCTAGTCTAGTCCTAGTTTAAATCTGGCCCAGATCTGGATGGGCAATTTAGCAAAGCACTGTCCAGGTTGAACCCCAAGAGTCACTAAGGCCCAAAAGTCGCTGTGATAGGCTCCAGTCGCCCGCGACCCCAAACGGGAACACGCAGTAGAAAATGAATGAATGAATGAATGTTGGTAAAGCTCTTTGTGTGTTATTTCTAAAAAAATATATCAAATCTATCAGTAGTTATTTTGTTGTGTTTACTCAGTTGATTGAAACAGTGTTGGGGGATCTTTTGTGGGACCCGTAAATGTTGTCACGGTTGTGGGCGGCGCACCAATAGCCCTGCCCTAACTCAAGTAAAGCCCTTTGAACCCATCCAGGTCATTTTGAACAGGTAAGTTTTGAGAAGTGACTTTAACTTTCCGATTTTCACACTTTTGCCCTCCAGCATTCATGCTCCTTGTCTGCCAACGCTTTCCTGTGGAGACCGGGCTAAAGTAGGTTAGCGCCGCCGCTCTTCCGTTCAACAAAATAGCATATGTGATGTCCATTTTCAATAATTCACCAGGACGCAAACGCCTGTCGTGTTTGAACTTCGGGACTAAGTTTCCTTGATTTAAAATGTTGCTTCTCGTGGCTAGAAATAACTCTGAAGTCCAGTTCTCGCTGGAGCTCCTATAGTTTAGCTTGTCCAGATCTTTGAAACGCGCGGTGTGTTCATCCCCCGAAGCGCATCCTACACACTTAGTCTGAACGCATATGTCTCCTCCAGATCCGCTTATGCCAATAACACAATGCGTCATTAATATTTACAGTGGCATCTGCCCTTGCTTCTCCCATATGGTGCTGGTGTCACGCTGGGTGAAGAGTATTTTTGACTTAAAGTATCTGCCGTGTTGTGTGCCAAACGCTTCAGTTCTGTGGCGGTTTAAGCGTGCGGCGCATCCATCGATTTGTGGCCTCCAAACTCTGGAGCTGCATAAATGAAACATATATATCTATTTTTACACCGGTCGGACTGTTATGAGACCACCAATTACTCACACAATACACACACACAACACTCACACACACGCACACACACACACACACACACACACTCACAATACACTCACAACACTCACACACACTCACAACACTCACTCACACACACACACACACTCACACACACACACACACACACTCACACACTCACTACACACACCACACACGCACACACACACACCCACACACTTACAGCCACATCACACACACACACACACACACACACACACACACTTGTTATTCGGGTGAAGTGTCTTGCTCAGGTTAAGAGTTTCGTGTTAAGACCTGGTTTAACCTTAGTCTTGATTCCATCACGACGCATCTGGTTCAGTCCTGGTTCAGTCCTGGTTTAGACCTGGTTTAGACTTGTTTTAGGTGCTTCGCACACTTGTCCTGGTTTGGTCCTGGTTCGGTCCTTGTTCGGTCCTGGTTCGGTCCTGGTTCGGTTCGGGTTCGGTCCTGGTTCGGTCCTTGTTCGGTCCCGGTTCGGTCCCGGTTCGGTCCTGTTCGGTCTTGTTCGGTCCTGGTTCGGTCCTGGTTCGTCCTGGTTCGGTCCTGGTTCGGTCCTTCGGTCCTTGTTCAGTCCTGTTCGCTCCGTTCGTCTGGTTCGGTCCTGGTTCGGTCCTGGTTCGGTCCCGGTTCGGTCCTGTTCGGTCTTTGTTTGGTTCCTGTTCGGTTCCTGGTTCGGTCCTGGTTCGGTCCTTGTTCGGTCCTGGTTCGGTCCTGGTTCGTCCTTGTTCGGTCTGTTCGGTCCCGGTTCGGTCGGTTCTGTCGGTTCTGTCCGGTTCGGTCCTGGTTCGGTCCCGGTTTGGTCCCGGTTCGGTCCCTGTTCGGTCTTTGTTCGGTTCCTGTTCGGTCCTGGTTTGGTCCTTGTTCGGTCCTTGTTCAGTCCCTGTTCGCTCCCGGTTCGGTCCTGGTTCGGTCCTGGTTCGGTCCTGGTTCGGTCCCGGTTCGGTCCCTGTTTCGGTTTGTTTGGTTCCCTGTCGTCCTGGTTCGTCCCCTGGTTCGGTCCTTGTTCGGCTCCTGGTCGGCCCGGTTCGGTCCTTGTTCGGTCCTGTTCGGTCCGGTTCGGTCCCGGTCGTCCCGGTTTGTCCCGGTTCGGTCTCGGTTCGTTCCGCGGTTTGGTCCGGTTGTCCGGGTTTGCGTTCTGTTCGGTCCTGTTGGTCGTTCGCCTGTTCGGATCGGTTTGGTCCGTTCGCGTCTTGTTCAAGATCCCTGTTCGCTTGGTTCGGTCCCGGTTTGGTCCCGGTTCGGTCCCTGTTCGGTCTTTGTTCGGTTCCTGTTCGGTCCTGGTTTGGTCCTTGTTCGGTCCTTGTTCTGTCCTGGTTCGGTCCCTTTTCGGTCCTGGTTCGGTTGCTCCGGTTCGTCCTTTTGACTTCCGCCCCAAACTACAACGCTGCGCTGTGATTGGTCCACACAGCGGCCCAAACCGAACAGCCCGAACCCAAGTTACAGTCCCAATGTCGAAGTGTGAATGTCCTCAGTCACGACAGACCGGATTTGGACCGGATTTGGACTGGATTTAGACCTGGTTTGGACCTTGTTTAAACTCAGAAATGGTACGGATGAAGTGAAGACAACATTAAATATTAAAACTTTCATTTCAATGTATAAATTAAACATTTCCCTTTGTGAAATGGCTGATCTTTATTGTATTTCTGTTTTCCCCGGTTTGCGAGGACGTGGATTTCATCGACGATCCGTTTTTAGCGTCTGACCGCGTTAAATGTGAAGCCATTAATTCTTCCTCGTTGACAGCAGTTTCTGACCAATTAGCGTGCGATATATTCAGCGTTCTCTCTTCAATGTGAACCCCAAATCCGGCCCGTTCCCATTTGGCCCATAAACTCCACATTAAATAAACACCGTCGGGGCCGTTACGGTGTCTCAACGTGTCGCGGCTCTTCTGCTCGCCGCCCTTTCGACCTGCGGTGGCGGTCATTCGCAGCATCTGCCCCCGCGTTCCCCGCTCCCCAAAGGAAATCTTCGGGCCGCATCCTCGACCTCATCATTTACACCGGCTAAATCAAAACGCCGGGCGCAAAAGTCGGGCCCAGAGCGGTATTTGTGAAGAAAACGGTGACAAATCTGTAGAAAATGACAGGAAGTGACATCACACCTCATTTTATGCATACATTACACATATAAACCACTTTTTTGACTCTCTAAACATGAATTCAACAAAATAAAAACGCTCTAATATATTCTTATTTGTCAAAAAATTAAAACAAATAAAAGAGTTTTGGCCCAGTGCTTGCTGGGTAATTTCCTAGTGTGATGTCATCCATTACAAACAGGAAGTGAAAATATAAACCTAAAAAATTTAGTATTTTGTGATAACATTTTAATATTTTTTTTAGCTAAATTCTAAATATATTCATCTTAACTGCATTTTAGTTCAATGAGTCGTCCGACCTGTAGGGGGCGCTTTAAAGGACACATATTATGCAAAATGTTGATTTTTTTATCTTATGGCAATGTTCCAGTCCAAAAACAGTAAAACCGGCTAAATTAAATGAGAGCAAAATTACAGACCATAAAACCGCAGTCTCTAATGTCAGTCTCATCGTCAGTCTAGTCCTTGATCGTAGGTTCAGTTTGTGTCCTCCATTTCTTTGTGAGGGCCTTTTTTCCTGCTGCCAAAAGTATGTTCTAAAGGTATCCATTTATTGTGTCCACGGCAGGAGTTTTGAGGCCCAAGTACATAGTTCGGAAATCCAGTGGAACAACAGTGTCAGAAAATAGTTTTTAAGTTCTAAAAGATGAGATGCCAAAGCAGTGCTACTCAAGAGCGTGTTTTCAGGAAACATTTATCAAAAGAATATACAGTACCAGCAGCATCATTTTAATGCATTCACCTCATATATATATATATATATACAGTTTTCTGGAT